>JAYGGG010000260.1:0-102423 GCA_036346245.1 Bonia amplexicaulis | reverse complement strand
AACATCCGTGTCTTCCATGTCGCTATTTAGATGGCTTCGTGCATATCCTTCCTCTATGTGTTCGCTAATTTTGCATTAGCCGTTTTGCATAAGAGGAAACCTAATTTTGCATTAGCCGTTTTCTTCCTCTCTGTGTTCGTCAACCCGGTGCTCCAATCCCTTCCGATCAAAGCAAATCGATTCAGTTATGATTTGGTTTAAGGTTAGGTTAGAGATAATTTAAGACAAAAAAATGATATCGCGTTAACGTAAAACAATCCATAATACCCTGGTAGAACTAACATGTACTAGTTAATACTTACCATAGAATAAGGTACGGTAAAAATGAAAGAGGAATGTGATAGACAGGCGATGGTTAGCTGAAGGATATGCACGAAGCCATCTAAATAGCGACATGGAAGACCTGGACGTTGCAGTTGGAAATTTCGAGAAATTTATTCACCGGGGTATCATTCAGCCTGTTGATACAAGCAATAATGCAGTAGCGAAGATATGCAAAACTCATGGTATCATGCACGAGTTCTGTTGCACAAGTCGATGTCGAGAAATTCATCATGTCCATCCGTGATCCAAGGTGCAAAAGAGTTCGTCACTTCTCTGTCCATCATATGAATGATACAAATTGCAGAACGATCTTGGACATGGACTTATCACGTGTCCGGTCTCTAACAGTCTTCGGGAATGCAGGTGATGCTATTTCTAATTTTCGCAAGTACAAATTGATAAGAGTTTTGGATCTAGAGGAATGCAGTGATGTGCATGACCATCATCTCAAAGACATATGCAAGCTGTAGAATCTGAGATATCTAAGCCTCGGGACCAACATTACTATGCTTCCTAAGGAAATAGCAAAACTTAAATTATTGGAGACACTCGATGCAAGGAAAACAAAGGTAACTGTGGTGCCCTTGGAAGTCATCGATGCCCCTGTTTAACTCATCTGATTGGAAAGTTCAAGCTTCCTGATCAAGTTGAGACAGTGAGTAGTAGACTCGAGCAACAGTCAAAGGAAAGTAAGCTCCAAACACTAGCGGGATTTGTCGCTGATGAGAGCCAAAGATTTGCACAACTTATGGCTCATATGAAGAAATTGAAAAAGGTTAAGATTTGGTGCGAGTTCACTGGAGATGGTGGTAGCTTGACTGATCCCCTTTCACATGTCATTCAGGAGTACATCAAGGCTCCCAAGGCAATGGAGACCGATGTACGCTCACTGTCAATTGACTTCGAGAGGCTCTCGGAACAAATCCTGCAGTCTTGCTATGAAGAAAATAAATTTCTGCGTTCTCTGAAAGATCTTGTTATCTTACCTCGCTGAAACTGCACGGCGACCTATCCAGATTGCATCAGTTCGTTGCCTTGCCTAAAGGTCTCCATGAGTTGTGTCTTTCATCAACTACTACTCTGACACCGGATCTTCTATCAGCCGTGAGCAAATTGCCACTCTTGATTTATCTCAAACTGATTGCAGATCATATTGATAATTTTCCCATAGGAGTTGAGACATTCAAAAGCCTACGCCGCCTGCGCTTCATTATGCAAAGTCTGCCCCTCTTAGAAATCAAAGCGAAAGATCTGCCGAAACTTGTCTCACTTCAGCTGTTCTGTAAGGATCTAACTGGTCTTTCTGGCATTTAAATCAGACACCTCGATAATCTTAAATTATCTCTAACCTAACCTTAAACCAAATCATAACTGAATTGATTTGCTTTGATCGGAAGGGATTGGAGCACCGGGTTGACGAACACAGAGAGGAAGAAAACGGCTAATGCAAATTAGGTTTACTCTTATGGAAGGGAAAGGTCAGTAGGAAAATGCTAACCTCCTATTCCTGAGGTAATTTTTGAGATATTGTCGAAGATTTTCCTCATCTGATTCCCCAACGTCCTCTCTGGGGCATACTTGCTGGATTATGGTATTGAGAAGCTCCCTCGCATTTTTGCACTTGGATCTATCAACCCAGGCACGGCAACTGAATCCGAAGGCTTCTTGGTACACTGCGTTTGCGAGGGTCGTCTTCCCCGAGCCGCCAAATCCCACGATGGAGATCACCCTGAGCTGCCCTGGTTCGCCCTCCACTTCGTCTAGCAGAGTGAGAAGCTCCTCCGTGGCCTCCGTGATGCCCACAGGGTTAGGGTTAGGATCACCAGGATCAGATCCAGGTCCCGCTGGCGCTGCGGTCGACGTAGAGGATGATTGGCCGCCGCCAGGAGGACTGATCACCCCCTTACGCGCTTCGTCCACGCGCTTCCTTTGCTTCTTGATTCTGGTGGCGAAACGATAACATCTGGGAGCCGTCGTCAGCCGGTGAACAGCCGCCACTCTCTCCATCCCTGTTGCCATGGCTGGATTCACCATTATCTCGGCTTCTCGCCCCTCGATACTTTCGTGGATCAAGAAAGGGTCTTAAAGTTCTGAAATGGTCTTAGTAATGATTGGTTTGCTTAAAATTCTTTCATATCATAGTTGATGCTGAACTCTTAATCGAAGACAGAGGACATGCAATTGTGTGTGTTCTGGGAAGCCAAAAGCTGGCCTGGCCTGGTGTGCAATAAATGGCTTGTCCTCACAGCCTTGTTTCCACGACAGCTGTGCATGTGCCATAAAGCCAAAGCTGTACTACTAGACTACTAGTTGCCCTAGCCCCAGCTGTGGACGGACGTGATATGTTTGGATCACTTAACTTGCATCATTGTACTACTGGTCCAGTGGTCCTACACTCCGACTACCACTTTAGACTCCGGAGTTGCCGTGAAATTCATCTTGTACTATTTCTTGGATCAGTAGATAGTGTTTATAGATACAGAAAATAAATATCAAATATATATTATACGGAAGCATAAATAAAATAGTAAACTTACACATAGACCGATTAAGCTGAAATCATTAAATTACGGTAGCAGAAGAACGAAACACACAGGTAGGACCTTTAGGACATGCCCACAGGCAGCCAACTGGAGGTTCGTGACCTAGCCTTTGACATCTTCATCTTCTTTGCCATCATAACCAATAGAGTTGTTGAGGTGTAGTGATATGCGTCTTGATTCTGGATTTGTTTTGAGAGCAAGTGTGAGCACACTAACCACCGTGCTCCGCGAGCCAATACACAGAATACAAATAAATAGTATGCATGGCTTATCAAAGGAAAGACTTGTGTTATTTTATTTGCCAGAAATTTACTTTTGGTAGCATCATCATTATTGAATCATAGTGTTATAGTTGCTATCTAGGACTCCACACGTCGAGTTGAAATTTCAGATCTCTAATTTAAATTTTTGTTTCATATTTATGATCGCTAATCTTTGCATAACATTTAGAATTTAAGCTTTAAATTTTCAGCTATTAAATGAGTTTCTATTATTATTATTTAGGTTATAGGTGTATATACATAATTTCACGTACTATTATTTTGCTGGCCTACTTAACTTATATATATATATATATTATTTCCTATATTGCTGAATTTTCCTTGCACAATTTTGTATATATCCATGTATAGGTGTTTGTATTTTAGTCATTCACTTTTATTGCTCTTTATGTCGTTATTCCCAAAATGAGATCCTATATTTTAAATCAGGTTCCTCTCTCCTTATACTGGATCATCTTTTCATATTCGTATTTAAAATTTTAGTTTTCTATTATTTGCATGATCCCTTTTCGGCATTACTAATGTTTGTCTTTGTCTTTTATAAATTTAGTCAATTCTTGGAATCTCAACAAAACTCAGGAAAGCACCATAAAAATCCAAATTCCACTAGAATATATTGCGGAAAGAGAGATACTACGGAAAGAGAGATACTCACGTGTGATCTTGACCGATATAGATGAATTCAGTATATTATGTAGTACAATTAACTTATAAACTCTATCTTAAAAAGATAAATAGCTGAAAAGATATTACTATAGCCTAAGCTAAAAGCCCGAAAGAACTAAGCTCATAATGATGATAATATGCAAGAGGCCAAAGATGATAATAGAAGCGAAGAAGGGATACATATTTGTTGCTAGAAGAAGAGAAGATAAAGCGGCAGATGTGGCTCTGAAACCATAAAAGGACATGTAAGGATTAAACTAGAGGTGGGTTATTATGTGCTGTGGTTTTCTGTGCTGTGGTTTATGGTTTAAATTTTTGAATTCTGGTTATTCGTGAGAGGCAGCAAGCAGAGGAAAATAGTCGCGTATGATTTTGATTAATATAGTTGAACTCAATACACTTTTTACTACTCTCTCTATTCTTTTTTTACTTGATGTTTTTGACTTATCACAGTTTTGAAGATGTAACTTTGATCGTTACTTTTTATAACTTTATATTAAGATATATTAATAAAATTATAACATTATGAAAGTATTTTTAACATTAAATTTAATGATATAATTTTCATATAGCTAATCTAGATAGTTTTGAGCATATCAATGGTCAAACTTTTAAAAAATTTGACGACACGTACTTTAGGAAGTTAAATAAAAAAGAACGGAGGAGTAATCTTTCTGTTGACTCCGTCTTAAAAAACACACCGTTTAAAAACTAGATCTTAAGAGCAAGTATAATAGGAGGTCATTAGCGGTGTATCTTTGAGTGGAGGAGAGAGGAGGAGAGAGAAGAGAGGTGGGTCAGTAAGTTTACTGACCACCAAGCACAAGAACCAAGAAACTTTGTGAGAGGAAGGGTAGGTCATACTGACCTTGGTGGTCAGTAACTACTATATAAGTGGTGATAAGTGGGTTGTCAGTGTCCATACAGCCAGCTGAAGGCTGTATTATTAGCCTTGCTCTAACAAGAGTAAGCCCTGTTCTTTTCAGCTTCTAAAAGCTGCTTTTCGGCTTTTCTACAGTAATTAGCTTCTAAATAGAGTATTTTTTTAATGTAGGGTCTACTAGTTAATTGCAGTACATACTTTACTGATTTCATTTATATCAGCAAAAATCGCACGTGAATTTCATTACTCTGTAATCTCTCAATAAAAATTTCAAAAGTTCTGTTCGTAGCCATGTTCATGTGCCGCATTAAAAAGAACAGGCTCTATAATTAAATATACAAGCTGGCCAAAAGTAGGCTCTCTTAGTTGTAATGGAAAGGGGAAACCATAGCCCGTGCTGTTCCTTGTACGAAACGATGGAAGAAAGGGGAAAGATAGAAGGTCTCCCACCTTCTTCCCTCATCTTGTTTTCCAGCCCTGAATTCTTCTTAGGTACGGTTTCAGGATTTCTTCAACTCTTCATCTATAATTGTAGCATGTATAACTAATTTTGATCTACTAATTTTTCTTTGTGAGACAGGGGGTGTGTTTTGGTTCGCTCCAGGAGGGACGGGGAGATGGAAGCTCCGATTAGTTCTTCGCAGGGCGCCATGCGCTCCCTTCCTGGCAAGCTCGAGTCGTTGCTGCTGGAACCACCCGGACACGGGCTGACGAAGGGGGAGAATAATAAGATCCACCTCCTCAAAGGCGATCTCGAAGAGTTGATAGCCAGCTACCTCATGGAGCCATCAGATGTGGATGCCCCTGCCCTGACGGCCAACTGTTGGGTGAAGGAGGTGCGCGAACTGTCGTATGACGTCGATGACTTCGTCAAAGAGCTCGTTCATGTCGACGCCGATGCCAAGATTGGGGTCGTCCAGAAAACTCCCCGTGTTAAGATCACTCGGCTTCGCGAGAACCTGAATCGGCGCCGACGGATCGCCGACGAGATCTCAGGATTCAGGACTCGTGTGAAGGAGGCGATTAAACTGCACAGGAACTACAATCTTGGTAGTTGCTCTTTCAGGCCTTGGCCTACCTCCGACCAACATCCGCTTCACAGGGACGACGAACATCCGCTTCCACCTCTTGTTCACAGGGACGTGAGGGATAAGCTTCACGGGTGGTTGACTGATGATGGAGAGCAGCAACAGCGGGTGGCATCTATTGTTGGATTGGGGGGAGTCGGTAAGACAACGCTTGCCAAACAAGTGTATGATAAGCTCGGAGGGCGATTCGAGTGCCGGGCGTTTGTGCGGACATCCCGAAAGGCTGACATGAGGAGGCTTCTCACCACCATGCTAGAACAACTTCGACGGCACGAGCCCCCTGATGAGGACGCTGCTTGGGAGGTGCATAATCTCATCGACGAGATCAGGGCACATCTGAAACATAAGAAGTATGATTTTCTCCTTGTTTTCTTTACTGCACAATTACATATTTGCGAGAAATGCACATGAAAGTTTATGAACACCAGCTTCCTACTAATTTAAATTTCGACCTTTTTCTATTGATAAGTCATTATAATTTTTCATTACAAAAAAGAACAGTCTAGCTCTATCAACAGATGTGTAATTACTCCCTTTACTCATAAATAGTTGATATTCTGGACATCAACAATGCCTCCAAATTGCAACTCTGAACACCAATTTCTAATTTAATGTATTTATGAAACCTAACAAAATTATAATATTGTGAAAATACTTTTGAAGATAGATCTGCATATCACTTTCATATTTCCAATATAAATATTTATAGAGATATTGATAGTGAAAGTTTCAATTGTTGGACTACATTTATCCCAAAAGGTCACTTATTTAGTTAAAGTTTTTTCATTTTTACTGAGTGCTAAATACTTTTTTCTTCCTAAAAGATAATTATTTTTGGCAGGTACTTTATTATAATTGATGATTTATGGGCTACATCAACATGGGATATTGTTAGCGGTGCTTTGGAAGACAATCCTGGCAGTAGGATACTATTAACAACAGAATTCGATATTGTAGCTCAGATGTGTTGTGGCTATAACTTCAAGTATATCTTTAAGATGGAACCGCTTAGTGAAGATGAGTCAAGAGAACTATTTTTCAGTAGAGCTTTTGGCAAGCCAAATTACTGTCCTGAACAACTCAATGAAGTTTCGTATGACATTATACAAAAATGTGGTGGTTTGCCGCTAGCAACTATTACTCTAGCCAGTCTTTTAGCAAGCCAGCCAAATAGAATAGATCAATGGAGGTACATACAGAATTCATTGAGTTCCAATTTGAGGACAGATCCTACTTTGGAAGGGATGCAGCAAGTACTCAATGTTAGCTACAATAATCTTCCTCATCGTTTGAAAGCATGCATGCTATATCTCAGCATGTATCGAGAGAGCCACATAATCTGGAAGAATGATTTGGTGAAGCAATGGACTGCTGAAGATTTTATCAGTGTGGTAGAAGGTGAAGACATGGAGGAAATTGCAGGGAGATATTTTGATGAGCTCGTTGAGAGGGGAATGATCCAACCTGTAGACATCAACTACAATGGAGAGGTATTGTCCTGTTCAGTGCATTACATTGTACTTAATTTTATTAGGTACAAGTCCATAGAAGAGAATTTCGTCACTGCAATAGATCATTCTCAGACCAATGTAAGACTTACAAACAAGGTTCGTCGACTGTCCCTACACTTTGGCGATGCAGAAGATGTAACACCACCAAGTTTGAGATTATCACAGGTTCGATCAGTTGGCTTTTTTGGACTCTTCAAGTGTATGCCTTCCATCCTTGAGTTTAACCTTCTTCAAGTTCTTATCCTTCAGTTATGGGGTGATGACTATGAGAGTTACAATTTCACTGAAATTTCGAAACTATTTCGACTGAGATATCTGCGTATTAATGCATTCCATTTGAGTGTACGGCTACCAACACAGATGCAACGGCTAAAAGATCTGGTGACGCTAGAAATAGAAAGAAGAGTAACTGCAGTTCCGTCGGACATTGTTGATTTGCCGCGTTTGTTGCACCTCAGTCTTCCGAGTGAGACTGCTCTGCCCAATGGTATTGGCCGCATGACATCTCTTCGGACACTAGGATATTTTAATCTCAGTAGTAACTCCAAAGAAAATGTGCTGAATCTTGGGGAGCTGACCAATCTGTGTGACCTTCGTCTCACCTGTTCTACAGTACCATCTGTCAATCTGGAGGATAACATGCAATGTCTGAGCACAATTCTCTGGAAACTCATCAGACTCAAATCTCTAACTCTAGCACCAGAATTCTCTCAGACAAAAACTCCAGATGCCAGCGTTTCAAGCATGAGCATTTCCTGTGATGGCTTACGCAGCGTGTCCTCTCCCCCAACCCTTCTTCAGAGACTTGAGTTGTTGCCGCGCATTTGCATCTTTTCCAGCCTGCCCGAATGGATTAGGAAACTCGACAGGCTCTCCATTTTGAAGATTGCAGTTAGGGGGCTGTCGATGAATGATATTGACATCCTGAAAGGGCTGCTTGCCCTCACTGCTCTCTCGCTGTATGTCCGGACAGCCCCTGTAAAAAGGATCGTCTTTGACAAGGCAGGATTCCCTATTCTCAGGTACCTCAAATTTATGTGTACTGCACCATGCCTGGCCTTTGAAGAAGGAGCTATGCCCAATGTCCAAAGGCTCAAGCTAGGTTCCAATGCCCACAGAGCGGAGCAATACGGCCCTGTACTTTCCAGCATCAAGTACCTGTTGAAACTTGAAGAAATCACTGTTCTAATCGGTGGATCCGACCGAACGGCAGCAAAGCCTGTGTTGTGGGATGCCATTACCAAGCATCCAAGCACACCTATCGTCAACATACAATATGTGGATTCCATTTTTTATCGTGAGGAAGAAAAGATTAGGGCGACACAAGAGGAAGAACAATCCTCTTTGGAAAATCAATATGAGAATGTGGAGGTAGATTCAGATAGACAACATGGAATTCTTGAAATGAACACGTGGAAAGATACGAACAACCAAGCTGATTGCAGGTATGGTTTTCCTTCTAACACGTATCTTATATCATTTTCAGACTTTTATCTTGCGTGCTCTTGCTCATTTAATTTCAATGAAAGCAAAATTGTTGTTATCATCAGGATATCTATGTCACCGGAATCCTCTTCCCATCTGCCAAGTCCAGGTAATGTTATTTCAACTAGCTGAGCTGCTCACGTAATCGCACAGTTAGGTACTAAATACATATTTGTATATTTGAAAATACAGTTGTATTTGTTATACAACTTTAATACACATGACTGAGATTTAGACGTATCTGTTATACAAGTATGGCACATTTTAATTTCTTATTTTCACTTTTGGGTTTATTTGCCTAAACTCCATGAGATTAGTTTTCCATTTCGGATTTATCTACTATTATATGTACTCCAATATTATTTGCATGAATATCTATCTATATATTTATTACTAAAAATCGATGACTGATGTTTTAGAGTCGCTAAGGAAAAAGAGAAAAACCTACAAATTCTCACAAAAAAGCAATTGCTAGGAAAAAAGGTAAATATAGTAGAAATTCTAAAAAAAAGAGCAAAGTATCTAGCTCTTAATATGGTGGTCCCTAATTGTAATGTAAAATATCCACCGATCTTGTGATATAAAGGGCATATTTATCTTTTTCCAAATCTTTATCAAGTCGATGACAGGTCTTTTACAATCGCTAGGAAAAAAGATAAATATACTAGAAATTCTAAAAAAAAAGCAAAACATCGAGCCTTTAATAAGGTGGTCCCTAATTATAAAGTAAAATATTCACTATTTATCTTGTGATATAAATGGAATATTTATCTCTTTCCCAATCCTTATATGGTAGAAAAGGAAAGAAAGAAACGAGGCAACTTATAAAAAGAAAAAGGAAAGAATGAAGAAAGAAGCTTCAATTCACATCCCCTTCCCCCTCTCATGATTCTCTCTTCCCTTCCAATACCTACAAAACCCTAATTAAGAAAAAAAAATAGAAATAATCTATAAATTTTTAGAAAAAAGAAAAACATCGATCCTTGATTCAGCTAACTCTAATTAAGGTTAATAGATCATAGCCTTTGGATGTTACCAGATACAATAGAGAATCGTATAAAGCATGGCAACTTATTATGATATCCTAGATAGATCAAATAAAAAGATGCCTAGATGGCCTGCCACCTACAGCCACGTATGTAGGAAAAGAAAGGGAAATAGATATGCCGAAAAAAAATAAAGGAGTAAAAACATTTGACGTGAAAAAGAAAAAAATAAGACACCATTCAAATAAAAAGAAAAATATACCTATTACACTCGTGCTTAAGCCTTTATATTTGATGGGTGAAAATTTCTTGTCTTTGATAGTTGGCTTTCTATTTGGAAATTGTCGCTTTATTCAGTATTCAACCGACATGATTTGGACAAGTCGGCAGCTATACTATACATGCAAAATAAAAAAAAACTTCATACGTTTTCTCAATGGTAATATATATGATACATATGTAGGCAGGTGCAATCACAATGGACCTTCCCCTGGCTATATCAAGTGACAATGGAGTGGAGCCATGGAGACGCCGTATACCGCTCGTCGGAGGGCTGTTAATCTGACACTGCAACAAAAGGCGCAGAATTTGATTTTGGTCACCTCTTTGATTATGGGAGAGCTTCTTTCTCTCTTAAGAAACCGAACATCAAAATTATCTGTGATTATGTATTGTAAACAGGCGTGACTCGTATTGTACCACGACAGTTGATGCAATTTTACCGCTTGGTTCTTTCACCCAAGAAAACACAATGACTGTCTAATAATTGCTGTTGGACCCGAATTTTTTAATCCAGAATCCTCTATAATTCTACCGTACTATTCTTTAGATAAGTAGATAGTATTCACAGATATATTATTATATATCAAATTCGTATCTTACAGAAACATAAATATAACGTGGATTCAACTGGGATTTGTAACTTAGTTATTGGACTCATCGTCCTCCAGCAATAATAGGAGGGCTTGACTTTGTATTTGTTGAGATTTGTCGCAGCACATCACTGTTCCCCTCGTCATCAAGACTTTTCATTTGTTTAATCTATGGTATGGTAGAGGATGCAAAAAAAAAAGGAGAGCTAGAGCGAATTAAGAATGCAAGTATGAAACTATTGCGATACCAGACTACCTAGAAAGTTGATAACTGCTAGTTATGAGCTAAGGAAAACCTTACTAAGTCACAATCTGTGCAGTGCAGTTGATCTGGTGCATTATGCTAAGTTATTCCATTGATGGATGGTATGGCAAAATTATTATTTTTCTTATTTTGATCGCAATCTTATCCCGTGCTTCCTTTGACACACTATATAGCTTAGCTTAATGCTAGTTATGTATCTCAGGATGGCCAGCTGATTGGGGTGCCTAGGCTTCTATTCTTTTCTACAGGATTTACCAGCAAGTTGACTAGCTAGCCGCGTCTGCGTACCATTTTTTTTCTTTATTTTTTTATGAGAGTTCTTGGAATCAATCGATTTGACAATCCATTAATAGAGCTTACCAATAGTCCACACATGCCTGGTCAAATTAATTAGAGCTGACTGCAGTAGATTAAGCTAGCCAGCAAGGTCTCCGGTGCTTATTCTCGATCCTAGTGTTAATTAGCCAGTGCCATGTAGGTGCATGGGAAGTTCATGTGCGACTGCATGTGCTTGCTTGCGTTAATAATTGACGTTGCTTTCGAGTCATTTAGAGCGCAAGAACTTCACAATACTTTTAGAAAAAAATAATGCATTTTCACAGGTTTTCTACTATATTCTCACCGTTTTGAAGCGCCTTATATAGCGGCAGCACCTATATGTGCACCTCTGAGTTAGAGCAAGACGGAAGAGACCCATCCATCCCTCCAATCCAAGGTACGTGGCTTCTGATCCCCCGAGCTTCTCATGGTTGTCTCACCGGCTTTGCAGTAAAATTATCCACTCGCAGCTCTGTTTTGTTGTTAGCAATTAATGCTAGTCTTTTCTTCTGAAAAATAAAGATGCTAACTTCTTGTAAATTGATCACTAGTATTCTTCTTTCCTTGGTGATATGTCATTCGATTTCTAGCATCCGTAATATCTTTAGCCAAAATTAATGACAAAGATGATGTTTGATTATACTTTGCTACAGCAAAAAGAAGCAAACCTGAAGTAATGGTGGTGGTACTGGATGCTTTTGCATCCTACCTCCAAAACATGGTCACCGAGATGGCGAGAGAAGAGGTCGGGATGCTGCTCGGTGTCTCCAGCGAGATCGACAGGATGGGCGTCAGGCTTGGGGACCTCAAGAACTTCCTCGCCGATGCAGAGAGGAGACGCATCACCGACCAGAGCGTGCAGGGGTGGGTGAGGGAGCTCAAGGGGGCCATGTACGACGCCACCGACATCCTCGATCTTTGCCAGCTCAAGTCCATGGATCAGCGAGGCGCATCCGTAGACTTGGGGTGCTGCAACCCCTTGCTCTTCTGCCTGCGGGATCCCCTCTTCGCCCACGACATCGGTAGCCGCATCAAGGCGCTCAACCAGAGGCTTGGCAGCATCAAGGAGCGGAGTGCCGCCTTCAGCTTCGTCAACCTCGGTTCCTACGAGGAGCGTAGCAGCAGGGCGCATGCGGCCTCTCGCCCAGCTACCAGCCGCGAGACGACGGGGGAGCCTGTCCGGTCAGGTGTTGTCGGGGAGAAGATCGGAGAGGACACGAAGGAGCTGGTGGCGATGCTGACAGAAAAGGAGTGCAGCAGCAACATCATGGTGGTCGCCATCGTGGGTGTCGGCGGGATCGGCAAGACCACCCTCGCCCGGGAGGTCTTCAACGACGACACCATAAAGGATAAGTTCGACAAGAGAATATGGATGAGCGTCAACCAGGATTTCGATAAAGCTGAGCTGCTCAGGACGGCCATTACCCTTGCCGGTGGAGACCACCGTGGCGAGAAAGCAATGGCCGTGCTTCGGCCAGCCCTTACTGCTGCCTTGACAGGGAAGAAGCTCCTGCTGGTGATGGATGATGTATGGAGCCATGGAGCATGGGAGGATGTGCTTGAAACGCCCTTGGTCAACGCTGTTGCTCCAGGCAGCCGAGTCCTTGCTACCATGAGAGACGAAAGAGTCGCCCGAGGGATGAAAGCCGTGCGCCCCTACCACCGTGTCCACAAGCTAGGGCCCGAAGATGCCTGGTCCTTGCTCAAGAAGCAGGTTCGTTCGAATTAACTAGTTGTAACATCTGAATCAAGCTAATGATCTATTTTATTTAGTTATTTATTAACAGCACTAACTAGTTACCTCTGGACGCATGACCCGTAACTCCTCCGGCTGTGCAATATACTCACTTCTTTAAGTACTTTCATAAGATTATAATGTTATTAGATTTTATAAGTACATGATAATAGAACAAAATTACATTTTGGGACCATTTCGATATACATAACGACATTTTTTTTGTGATCGGAGGGAGTATTTTTTTTAGAGTACATGTATGTAGTATTACTCACTTCTGTTGGCACACCTCTCTCAACGCACACTTTCACAATGAACTACTTTTTTCAAATATGGTTGTGGTTGATTTGCGGAGTTGAAAACGAGATGACGAAGCTAATAACAAGACTAAACACAAAAAGAACTAAGGCACGGGTTGCGGTGCTAACTTCTCGCATCTTTTCTGTATTTTGCTCTGTTATTCTCTGCCTCTGTCATCTCGTTCCCCACTTCGGAAAATCAACCACGACCGTATTTGTGTACATTAGTCCATCGTGAACACGTGCATTTGAGAGAGGTGAATAACAACTCAATCAAAAATATATGGCATATTTTGAATGATCTTGGTCACAAATATAGGACATATTTCATATTGCAATGCAAAATAAAATGTGTTGTTCACTCCATACTCCTAATAAATAAAGGTGGCAGTTTGAGAGAGGTGAGGCCAGTGGCTTCAGATCCAGGTGGCGGCAGTTGGATCTAGGCAAGGAGGCTGACAACTGAGCTGGTGGTTGTTAGATCCGAGCAGAGGGAGACCAGTGGCTCTGGTTCCAAGCAAAGCGAGACCAGTGGCAGCCGAATCCAGGCAGCGGTAGCTAGATCCAGGTAGGGAGGTTGATGGTTGAGCTCCTCCTGAGTCACGACAGCGAGCAGAGGCGACGAATGTGAGCTCCTCCTGAGCCGCGGTGGTAGGTAGAGGTAGCATCAGCTAGACGGAGGGCAGAAGAAGGGGAGGATGTTGGTGGCGTGCTCTCGGTGGCAGGCTGATCTTGAGTGGCTGGAGGTGAGCGGTGAAACTAATATTATTAGTAAACATAGAGGTAGCTTCATTTGCTCAGTATGTGGCCAGAGATGAAGCATTAGTAGCTCACAATGGTGAAACTAATATTATTAGTAAACATAGTTCACGAAAGATTCTTTGGTTGTCTCTAAGCAAAGGATTGGAGTCAGATGAGTTAGAGTGGAGTTTTTTGCATGCACAGAAATCACTGAGAACACTAATCTCAATTGGCCAGTTGAAGACTAAGCCTGGTGATTCGCTAAATATTTTTTTGAGACTACGGACTCTACATATACAATCCGCAAATGTTGCTCCATTGGTTGAATCTATGTACCAACTCAAGCACTTGAGGTACATGTCCCTAAGATACACTAATATATGTAGACTACATGAGAACATCGAAGATGAAATTCTTGCAAGACATTAGCCTTCGTGGTTGTGAAAGTTTCGTGAAACTTCCTGATGGCATTGTAAAGCTAGGGCAGCTGATCGAGCTTTCTTGACATTAGATACACAAGTATAAAAGATGTACCTAGGGGTTTCCGTGGTCTAACAGATTTGAGGAAACTACGTGGGTTTCAAGCCCACATGGATGGTGGTTGGTGTAGTTTGGAAGAGTTGGGGCCACTTTCCAAGCTCAGGATTCTTGGATTAGAGGGTTTGGAGAATGTATCTGTTGCCACGTTCGCCAAAAAGGCTAGGCTTGGTGCAAAAGTGCATCTTATCGAGTTGTACTTACGCTGCACAAGTAGATTGGGAGATGATGGGCTGGTCAAAAAGAAAGTAGGCGTCCCTGAGAAAGATTAGCGACAAATTGAGCAGGTGTTTGATGAGCTCTGCCCTCCACCGTGCTTAGAAATTCTTGGCGTCCAAGGATATTATGGTCGGCGGCTCCCAATATGGATGATGAAGTCAATAGAAGCAGCGGTGCCCCTCAAGGGCTTGAGGATTCTAAAGATGGATGACTTGCCTTGCTGCACCCAACTCCCTGATGGCTCGTGTAAGCTCCCCTGTTTACAGTTCCTTCAGATTAAACATGCTCTAGCTATCGAGCGTCTCGGTCCTGAATTCCTCCAGTTCTACCATCACCATAGTCATCATCATTCATCCCAGGTAGTGGTTGCATTTCCGAGACTGCACACGATGAAATTAAAAGGAATGGCGAAATGGGAGGAGTGGGAGTGGGAGGAGCAAGTGCACGCCATGCCAGTCTTGGAGGAGCTTCTTATCGATGGTTGCAAGTTGAGGCGTGTTCCTCCTGGCCTTGCCTACCATGCAAGGGCTTTGAAAAGGTTACGCACACACAATGTGCAGCACCTGAATTCTCTAAAGAACTTTGCTTCTCTCGTTGAGCTTGAGGTGTATCGGAACCCCGACCTAGAGAGGATTGCTAATCTCCCCAAATTGCAAAAGCTTGACATCAGCTGCTGCCCAAAGCTGAAGGTACTAGAGGGCATGCATGCACTACAGAGGCTTGAGCTGTGGGATTTTGACATGGAAACACTCCTGGGATACATGCGAGATGTAAACCCAAGGCATTTGGAGCTAGACTGCAGCCAAGCAATGCTCACTTCCATAGCCGAGGGAAAATCTAGCCCAGAGTGGGAAAGGTTGAGTCATATTCAGCATGTCAAGGCCTATGCACATGACGGAGACAATGAAAGGAAATGATACGTGCTGTACACAAGAGATCCCTACAAATTGGACACAAACGTCAGCCGTTTTACTTGGAGGTAAATTAGCACAACTGCTTCGTCTTAATTTGTTGTCATGCTCTGTTCATTTAATTTGTTTCCTTAATTTCCTGCTGCTGATTCCATCTTTCATCCGTATGCTAGAGTCTGAATTTGCTTCCCACTTTTTCATTTCTCTTCAAGAGGATGAAGAGGAATAGGACACATACTCCGATTGGAAGAGCAGGAGAGGAAAGGCCTGAATAGCATGCGTATACCTTCCAACGCATGCTTGCTTGCAGAAAAAATGAAGCGGCCTCAATTTGCCTGACCTCTTCAACCAGACCAGGACCATGCACTTGGTACGCACCAGCCCTTTGTATTTTCAAGAATTTGTAATCTTTAAACTATGGTAGAGGATGCAAAAAGGGAAATTACTGTGAACTGTTGGGATGCAAGACTACGTACTCAAAAAGAAAATTGATAACGGTCATCATAACCTTACTGCCAATTAAGTGATGCCCGTAGTCAGGATGAAGCTGCATGAAAATGTTCGGCTTGTAAATGCAAAATGGTACACATCCATGCAGATGCAGGTGGAACCAGCATAATGGTGATGGAAGCCATGGAAGGTTAATTTGCTGGTCATATTCTGAGATTATGTAACATCTCGAATTTTGTAAATCAATTTCATAGAATGAAATTTGAGGATTTTTAAAAACTTTTTGTTTTTTCTTGAACCTTTAAAATTTTCAATGTTATTCGATTCGCCTTCTCATTTTCTCAGAGTGTCTCCATTTTGGGCAGCGTTCAATATGACTTAAAGCTTATGGCTTAAGCTTATTTTTGCACTATTTATAATTTCGTCTTTTTCTGAATTTTTGACTTTTTTTTGAGCTTTTTTGTCGGTTCTTTTTTTCTCGTATTCGTTTGCGTTGTCTGTGATGGGCTAACATATTTTTTATATTTTTCAATTTTTTTAAATTTAATTATGTTAAATAAACCTCTCTTAGCTACAGTAATTTTTTTAGCTAGCTACAATGTTTTCAGCTATAAGTTTTCAGCTTTCAGCCGAATTGATCACCTTGGTCCCGGTCAAGCAACGCAAGTCACGGACAGAGAGGGAGCTACTACCGAGCTAGCTGCTTGATTGCAAAGAGACAAATCTTTCTTTATTGTTGCGTTAGGGACGACGACACGCAGGAAAGGCAGCAGGGGTTTTAGTCCGAGCGTGGGGCACGAGAGGATTCTTTGGCTGCGTCAGGATAGAGACAGTCAAAGAATCATCTCAGGACCTTCCAGGTGTTGTCGCTTTTAAATGCTCAATCATCTCAGGACCACTCTGATACAATTAATCTTGTTCTGGTAGTGTCTGTTTATTTTAGAGAGTTTATTTCGTATTTAGAAAGTATTTGTTATGGATACAAGAGTCGAATTCAAGTAGTTATTTGCTCTAAATAAAGAACATCCATACAATCAGCTTTAGATGTGAGACAGAAAAAATAATAGAAGAAAACGACAGCGCTCTGATCTCGGAAAAAACAACTGCTTCGGTTGTGTGGCGCAAGCGGAGGAAAAATAAGGGCGTCTGGAGTAGGAATGTCAGGCCGTGCACGTGTGATCCGAGAGCAACGGTTCAAGGAAAATCCCAACACAATCAGAAGTACATCTAAATGGAAAATAAGAGAGGTACACAATTAAAGTGGTGATCATTTAGGTTTATTTTTTGTGGTTTATGGCTAAAAAGCACTGTAGTTGGTGAAAAAAATCATGAATGATGTAGGTTTATTTCACATAATTAAATTTAAAATATAAAAATATATTAGCCCATCATGCATAAACGCAAATGAATACGGAAAAAAAAAACAGCAAAAAGCTCAAAAACCAAAAGTTCGAGAAAAGATGAATTTATAAATAGTAAAAATAAACCGTGTTTGTTTGTTTAAAAGCAAAACGATCACAGCCTAACACGTTACACGCCAAAGAAAAAAAAAGAAAGACCTTTAATTCGTACACTAATATATGGGGAGACGGTTTGGTATATGTTGCTCTCGGTCACTTGGTTTCTTCCCACAAGTCAAGTAAACTCCATCCAACTTGGCACTGTACTGTTAATGTAAAAAACTACCATCACCACCACTAGTACCGTTGGCTCGAGTGAACGACAGACTGATGGATAGATGGTCCTTTTTTTTCTTCTCCCCGGCCCATCCATGACCGCGCCAGATTGATAGCTTTTGGTAAAATGATTGCTAGTGTCGTTCTTTCCTTGGTGACATGTATTTCGATTTTCAGCATTGGTACATAAAATCTTTAGCCAAAACTAATGACAGATGATGTTTGGATTAACTTTGTCGCAGCAAAAGGCAGGTAGCAAACCTGAAGTAATGGCGACGGTGCTGGATGCTTTTGCATCCTACATCCAAAACATGCTCACCGAGATGGCGAGAGATGAGGTTCACATGCTGCTCGGTGTCTCTGGCGAGATCGACAGGATGGGCGTCAAGCTTGGGGACCTCAAGAACTTCCTCGCCGATGCAGAGAGGAGGCGCATCACCGACCAGAGTGTGCAGGGGTGGGTGAGGGAGCTCAAGGATGCCATGTACGATGCCATCGACATCCTCGATCTCTGCCGGCTCAAAGCCATGGAGCGAGGTCCATCCACAGCAGACATGGGGTGTTGCAACCCCTTGCTCTTCTGCCTGCGGAATCCCCTCTTCGCCCACGACATCAGCAGCCGCATCAAGGCCCTAAACCAAATGCTGGATGGCATCAAGGAGCGGAGCGCTGCCTTCAGCTTTGTCAACCTCGGTTCCTACGAGGACCGTAGCAGCAAGGCGCGTGCCTCTCGTCCTGCCAGCCGCGAAACGTCAGGGGAGCTTGACCGGTCGGGTGTTGTCGGGGAGAAGATCGAAGAAGACACAAGAAAGCTGGTGCAGATGCTGACAAGAATCGAGGGGGAAACTAGCCGTGAAGACAACAAAATGATGGTCCTGGCTGTTGTGGGCGTCGGTGGGATTGGCAAGACCACCCTCGCCCAGAACGTCTTCAACAACGAGACCATCCAATGTGAGTTCCACAAGAAGATATGGCTGAGCGTCAACCAAGACTACAGCGAGGCTGAGCTGCTGAGGAGAGCCATCACAGAAGCTGGGGAAGACCACCGTCGTTCTGGAGACGCAAAAACTACGCTTCAGCGAACCCTCAAGGATGCCTTGAACGGGCAAAAGACCTTACTGGTGATGGATGATGTTTGGAGCGAGCAAGCATGGAAGGATGTGCTCAAAACACCATTGATCAATGCCGTTGCAGAAGGCAGCCGAGTCCTTGTCACCACGAGACATGACACGGTCGCCCGAGGGATGAAAGCCATGGAGCCCTACCACCGTGTCGACACATTAGGGCCTGACGATGCCTGGTTATTGCTCAAGAAGCAGGTCTGTACTTTCTACTTACAGTTTGAGTGGCTAGTCCAGTGATTTGTGCTATGTGTAACTAGCAATATCTACTAAAATGTTTGACCTTCGGATCTTCATCAAGATTCACGCTAAAAATGGTTCAAAAAACTTCCAGATCAAAAAACTTTTAAATGATCCAAAAACTTCCAAGCGTTTCAAAAAAAAATCAAATGATTCGAAAAACTTTCAACCAGTTAAAAAAACTTTTGATTCAAAAGCTTTCAGACGATTTGAATAACTTTCAACTTGTTCAAACAACTTTCGGTTTGAAAACTTTCAAATGATTTAGACTCAGAAACTTTCAATTGATTCGAAAAATCTTTGATTCAGAAAACATTGAAATGATTCCAAAATTTCAACTCAAATCTTTGCTATTTTCATTTAGAATTTAAGAAATGATTTGGGGAAGACGGATGGGATTCATTGGATGCTGATAGGTTCAAAATTTGAATACTTTTTAACAAAATAGTACTCAAGTGCTCCCCAGATAGCTCCTTAAATCGATCGGTTTAAACTGCTTGCAGGTAGTCTCAAGTGAGCTAGATGAACCTGAGGTTGATATGCTAAAGGATATTGGATTGGAAATTATAGCAAGATGTGGTGGTTTGCCACTTGCTGTCAAAGTAATGGGAGGACTCTTGTGCAAGAGGGAGAAGAAGCGACCTGATTGGGAGAAGGTTCTGAATGATTCCATATGGTCAGTATCCGAAATGCCCCAAGAGCTAAACTGCGCAATATACTTGAGCTATGAAGATTTGCCTCCATATATGAAGCAGTGCTTTCTGCACTACTCCCTTCTCCCTAAAAATACAAAAAGTAAAGGGTTCTTTAATAATACAGTTGTTAGCATGTGGATTAGTGAAGGATTTCTTCATGGAAACCTAGATGAATCAGAAGAATTAGGAAGCGAGTGCTATAAGGAGTTAATATTGAGAAACCTTATAGAGCCAGATACAAAGTGGGCTGATCATTGGGTTTGCAACATGCATGATGTTGTTCGCTCATTTGCTCAGTATGTGGCCAGAGACGAAGCACTAGTAACTCAAAACAGAGAGACTCTTGATATTATCCGTCAATGTAATTCACATAAGTTTCATCGATTGTCTATAGAAACCAAAGGATCAGAGTCAGATGAATTTGAGTGGAGCTCTTTGCATGCACAGGAATCACTAAGAACACTAATATCAATTGGCCAGTTGAAGATTAAGCCTGGTGATTCGTTGATTACTTTTTCGAAACTACGAACTCTACATATAGAATCTGCAAATGTTGATGCATTGGTTGAATCTGTGTACCAACTTAAGCACCTGAGGTATATGTCCCTAAGATACACTGACATATCTGGACTACCGGAGAACATCAGCAAGATGAAATTCTTACAGTACATTAGCCTTCATGGTTGTGAAAGTTTGGTGACACTTCCTGATGGCATTGTAAAGCTAGGGCAGCTGAGCTATCTTGACCTTAGCTACACAAGAATAAACAATATACCTAGGGGATTCCGTGGTCTAACAAATTTGATGAAACTGCGCGGGTTTCAAGCCCACGTGGATGGTGATTGGTGTAGTTTGGAAGAGTTGGGGCCACTTTCCAAGCTCAAGATTCTTGGATTACAGAGTTTGGAGAATGTATCTACTGCCTCGTCCGCTGCAAAGGCCAGGCTTGGTGAAAAGGCGCATCTTACTGATCTATTCTTACAATGTGCCAACAGACTGGGAGATGATGGGTTGGTCAAAGAGGGAGAAGGCGTCTCTGATGAGGAGCAGCGACGAATTGAGGAGGTGTTTGATGTGTTCTGCCCACCACCATGCTTAGATCTTCTTTGCATCTGGGGATATTTTGGTCAACGGCTCCCAATGTGGATGATGTCGACAGCAGCGGCACCCCTCAAGAACTTGAGGATTCTAGGATGGATGACCGGCTGTTGCTCCCAAGCGCCTGATGGCTGTGTCAACTCCCTGCTTGCGCTTCATTCAGATCCGCCGTGCTCCAGCCATCGAGCGTGTTGGGTATGAATTCCTACAACCCATCCATTACCACAACCATCATTCGGTGGCTACATTTCCGAGATTGCATAGGATGAAGTTAATAGGAATGGTGGAATGGAAGGAGTGGGAGTGGGAGGAGCAAGTGCAAGCCATGCCTGTCTTGGAGGAGCTTCTTATCGATGGTTGCAAGTTGATGCATGTTCCTCCTGGCCTTGCCTCCCATGCAAGGGTTTTGAAAAGGCTATACGTACTCAATGTGCAGCACCTCAACTCTCTGGAGAACTTTGCTTCTCTTATTGAGCTTGAGCTGTATAAGAACCCCGACCTCGAGAGGATCATTAATCTCCCCAAATTGCAAAAGCTTGACATCAGCTGCTACCCAAAGCTGAAGGTATTGGAGGGCATGCTTGCACTCCAAAGACTCCAGCTATGGGATTGCGACATGGAAACACTCCCTACATACCTAAAAGATGTAAACCCAAGGCATTTGCAGGTAGAATGCAGCCTAGCACTACTCGTGTCCATGGCCGCGGGACCTTGTAGCCTTGAGTGGGACAAGTTCAGCCATGTCGAGCATGTCAAGGCCTATGCAGGCGATGGAGACAATCCAAGGAAATGGTACGCGTTGTACACAAAAAGCGATCCCTCATACAACTTGGAGACAAATATCGTTGTCAGCTCTTCGGGATCTATAGGTAAACTAATACAACTGCTTTTAGATCTATTCATTTAATTTACTTTCTTAATTTCCATTTGTTGATTCCATATTCTTTCATCCGTATGCTAGTCTGAATACACTTCCTACTTTTCCTTATAGTTCTTGAAAGAAATATTTCCAACTTTTTCATTTCTCTTGACTGTGTTGTTTCAGAGGATGAAGAGGAATAGGATGCGCGCGGCTAACCCTAGCCACCACCACGACGCCATGGCGCTTGCCGACCGGATCCGTCGACCACAGTGGACCGGAGGTCGCGACCACTCACATCCTCAACAAAGCTACCCTAATCTCCTAATTCGGTAAGGAATTCTTTCCCTGTCCCCCGTATCTCAGATATTGCATTGTGCTGCATCACACCAAAGGTACGAAACCCTAGAGCAAGCCAAGGCTCCCAACGCCGCACCTTGCCCTCTCTGTCCCGCCACCGCCAGTACCGCCCCGACTGTCCCTCACACCGCTTCCTGGTCCGCCGTCCCATCTATAGCTTTTGCTTTTCCATGTTGTTTTCGTCTTTTCTCCTCTTGATTAGCTTTTTTTTTGGATCTGTTTTAGGGCTTCTTCTCTTTTCTAGGTTACCAAGAATTCAAAACAATACCGCAAATTGCAAATGATGTTTTTTAATGGTAACCATGGTTCTTCTTGCTTAAGTTCTCACAGCAAAGAGTATCCTGTACCTCTCTGTTCATTTTGTTAACAATAAAGAGTTTGCTATGTTGTATTTTTTAGTAGATTAGAAAGATGGGTCCGCAACTTGGGGAAATGTATTCCTACTTCGTTTTCTTTTGATCGGCATACAGTTCAGAATATTTAAATCTATTAGAGGCACAAACAGACGCACAGCAGTAAGTTTCTATCTGCATTTATTCGGTTCCAGGAATGATGATTCATGGTTGCATGTGAAGATTTAGTTTTCACAGCAAGCAATCATGTCTAATTTTACCTATTGCACATGATTGCTTGACAATGTCGTTCTCGATGGAAGTTATAGGGTTTGCATAACAATGTCGTTTTCAACCTGTACAAATTCTGCCTCTTGCTTTGCCACTGTGGTCATGCCATTTTGTATTGAATCAAGTACTGAAGTTGCTTTCTCGGCAGCGTTTTTTGGCAATCAAGTACTGAAGTTGCGTTCTCGTGGACTTGCAGAGGGTTTTGGCTCCTCGGCTTGCTGCAGGTGAGATCTATTTATGTGGTGCCACTCTTCACTCCTCTATATGATGTCAGTTTTCCTGCGCTTAGTTTTTTTTTTTTTTGCTATTTCGTAGAATTACTTTATACTACTATAAAAAAGCCTAACGTTTAGATCTATGCAATAAACCAATTAACCTTTCGGGAGCTTTCGCTCTGTAATGCTTGAAAATTATACTGACACAAACTTTACCTATCTAACATATGCTTTGCTGACTTGGTTCCTTTACCAAAGTGAGTAGCTGTTGATTGTCATACTGCAGAATGCAGCACTTTCTGGTGGACGTACCGTGTTCAAAGGCTAACACCTGAGGCGTGAAAAGCATGTAATGCTCATCACGGTATAGATGTGAAAGTATTTAGTAATATGATGCTCAATTCCTGAGTTCATTTGAAATAATTTCAATGCTGTCATTTGTTTCATCGCCAGGTTGATGACGTCAAACTGTCAAATGTGGCCTCCCCAGAGTCCCTACCTATCCAAACAAGCCCAACATATTCTGCATAGGTAGAGGTTCGTAACTCAAAAATTAATGAAGTTTGTAATTTTATATTAGTTTAAATTCGGAAAAAAAATATATTGGATTTTAAATTCAATTTGGAATATATACATATATAATTGAAATTCCGAATTGATAAAAATTAAGTTATTATAGAATTAAAATGTAGTCCCAATCATGTTAAAGTTTGATATGTACAAGCTAAACAAGTTGATAGCCTTGGAAATCCTATCTAAATCCAATTAAAATCGGTACAAGTTTTCTATGGAAATTATGACTAGTGCACTTAATAATTAGCATCTTTTCCGGGATGAGGTCACGAAAGTAGGGCCCACGAGGCGTGTTGCTGCCCATTTCCTTCCACAGGGTATACTTACGAGGCATGGGAAAAAACTGCCGGCTGGAAGACGAATGAGCGCGTGAGAGGAAATCTTGCCGTCACACACGAGAAAAACCAGCAGATCGGCGGACGACGGTGTTCACAAAACCAAAGGATTTTATTAAGTATCCATGTATAAATTGTAAAACAAGTGTAATATGTACTAGTGGCATATAGAAACATAGAAAATTTTGTATATTCGTGGTAGCAACAAAGTGTTACGAAGACAAGTACTTTCTTTTGCATTTTTCGTAGCCTCCTCTGTGACCGTACATGCTATACTTGTCATTTTTGTAAGTATGAGGTGTACTTTTGAAAGGTATGAGCTGTAATTGATAAGGCCAATGACAGTGCAATTATCCTAAAACTGAATCTGGAAATTTTCATATACCGGAGTCTTTTTTGACTGAACTACAGCGGACCTTGCGGCCAGCCTGAACAATTCATTAAAGATAAATTTAATGATTTGTCCTACCTTTATTTGCTAACCGTTTATTTGCCCTATAGTTGCTTGTAATTGATGATTTGCCTCATCTTTCACTGAACCATTGATCATTTACCCTTTTTGACAATTTTACCCTTATCTTCCTCCTCCCTAGCCGACCCAGTCCGCCGCCGATATCGGAGCTGCTCGCGGAAGGAGTCGATGAAAATGCCTCTGTCCACCTCACTCATGTAGAGGTACCCAGAGAGGCCCGCATAAGGATGGTGTCGTGTGTGAGGCTGCAGCCATTGCCGACGACGGTGGGCATACGGAGCGTGAGGTCGGCGATGAGGCCATGGAAGTGTTAGGAACTTCAACCACGTCCACTACGACTTCGACCATGGTTGTTACGACCATGACCGCTATGACCACGAACGCTATGACCACGACCGCTATGACCACGTTCACTTCGACCACGGCCGCTACGACCATTGCTACTACGACCACGGCCGTGGTCGAAGTGGCCACGGTCATAGCGGCTATGGTCGAAGTCATAGTGGCCTTGGTCGCAGCCGTGGTTGAAGTCATAGTAGCCGTGGCCGAAGTTCCTAACACTTTTACGGCCTTGTCGTTGACCTCACGCTCCACATGCCCACCGTCGTCGGCGATGGTTGTAGCCTCGCGCACGACACTATCCTCATGTAGGCCTCTCTGGGTACCTCTACATGAGCGAGGTCGACACAGGCGTTTTCATCGACTTCTTCGGGGAGCTGCTCGAGCATCGGTCGACGGGGAAAGCGGACTGGGTTAGCCATGGCCGGAGCAAGAAGAAAGAAGGAAAGAAGAGGAGGGAGGAGGAAGATAAGGGCAAAACTGTCAAAAAGGACAAATGATTAATGGATCAGCGAAAGATGGAGCAAATAATCAATTACAACCAACCATGGGGCAAATGAGCGGTTGGCAAACAAAGATGGTGCAAACCATCAAACTTCTCTTTATTAAACGCCACCCGAACGTTTGAGGGTGGAAAAAGTTCATTGCAGCAGGGATAACAAGCCGAAGAAGCAAGGGATAACATGGAGAAATAAAAGCAAAAGCAAAATTGAAGAGATAGGTTAGGCTACATTAGTATAGATTAATTTTTTTACCGTATAAACCAAGAAGCCATGCAAGTAAGAGATCATAAATTGTTACCACTAGACACGTAGTGCAGTGAAAGTAGAGCTAAAATGGCTGGTTCAACGTAGCGCATGTCTATATAGTGAAAGTAGTCGATCGTCCTCTAGACAACCGTCTCCTCCTTGCTATTGACCCGATTAGTGATGCAGTCGCAACATCGCCTCTACCGAATTTCACATGTCTAGGAATGGAACACTGTGCGTCGGTGTGCTAGCACCAGCACGCACAGTAGGGGCTTTGAGTGGTGGCGGCTAGAATTTCGATGGGTGTGTTTCAAATACCTCCCTCAGCCCCACACCTCTCTCTATATAGTATCCAACTAGATTCTTATCCGATACGATTAGATGTCATATCCAACTTCAAAAACCTCTAACTGGATTTTATCCAATATGAGTAGAGATCGTATCCCACTTGGAGACTATCATTTGGACCCTTATCATTCCAACATGTTAAGTATGTTACCCTGTATTTCATGTATATTCAGCTATAGGCCGAAAACTCCTTTCTAGTCCATAAATCGGTAGCAGTCCCTAGCACGACATAACGACTCCTAAATATACATAAAGATCATATTGGATGAACCTATATAGTGTTTATGTATCAATATTTTTGTCTCATGATACCAGTTCAAACTCAATGCAAGAAGTGTGTCATCCTATAATAGCTTGATCTTTCACTCGAACTTGTAGTGGATTATTCTGTTATGATTGACTCTTCAACCATATTCGGTATGACCATGCACTTTCTTAATCTAACCACATCTAGGGGCCTAGAGATATCTCTCCCATTATATAGGAGAGGCAAATTCCATCTTGACCGTTCACATTTCTCCTTATGCTTCATAGTAAATATGAAAGCTAACTTTATGATCACCCAGTTACGATGCAGTGTTTCGCAATCTCTAATAAATTATTACACATATAGAAAACTATGACGATCTTAGGTCTAAGGATCATACATATACTATGTATGAGACCAACGAATGACACTTAAGAATATAACAATTCTCGTAGTGTCTCATGGTAGGTCAATCCAATATCATATTCTCTAACATGTGTCCACATTAGTAATTTTATATCTTCATATACATGATCCGTGGAACATGATTATCAATCAATACATGTGATGATATATAAATCACAATTGTCCTACATAATGATATAAGATCAAAGATAAATTAGAATAACATCGAAACATGAATAAAGAATTTCACGAATAAGTCACATAATTGTTGATCAATATGAAAGACATTTATTCAAGAGACAAAATAACATATTTTTCATAAGATCATAAATATAGAAGTGATATAATCATCTCCATAATCGCCTCTAGGGTATATCTCTAGCAAAAATTACATTAGAGTGAGATCAAGATGAAAAAAGTCTCTCTCCAAGCGTTGACCTTTTGCATTTCAGAGTTGTAGGTCTTCGTCAATCTTACTGCACATGCTCCATCGTCGTTGGGCCAATCCCACCCATATGGTGATTGGTGTAGTTGGAAGAGTTGTGGCCTCTTCCCCAACTCAGGATGACTTCTACTTGGGTTACAATGCACAAGTCATTTTCTTGGGTTGCGTTCGTCTAACAAATGCTGAGTTGGCTTGGTGTGACCTGTCGAGTTTTCAAGTTTCAAAGCTAGCCCCATTTGGTAGCGACATTTCAATATCAGAGTTATATTGTGGGTTACAAACTTCTATATCCTTTTTTACTAAGCTCAACCCCGATGATTCATTTAGTATTCTTTTTCGAAGCTACAGTATTATACATAGCCTTTGCAAAATTTCATCAATGCTTGAGTCTCTATGCCAACTTAGGGTCCATTCATATTGACTTTTTGACTTTGACTTATAAATAGTAACAACTAACAATTTATAGAAAAGCTTATAGAGAGAGACACTCATGTGTGATTTTGGTTAATATAAATAAAATCACTACCTATCATCTGACCATTGAGCGACTAAAGCCTGTTGCCCAACAGTATAGCGACTTCCTGTCGCTCTGTCATTGAGCGATGGGATCTAGTCACCTAATGGTGGGATGATTGGAGGTCATTTCTATAAAAAAAACAAAAAGATAGGTATATTTCTGTATTTCTAAATAAAAAATAGATTATTTAAAAATACAAAAAAATTCAAAGCAAGAAGCACAAGAATGAGGGTCAAGTGCTGGTGTGCGTGGCATGTTGCTTAGCCGGTCTTTCAAGAAAGCTGAACATCACTTTGTAGCCTTGTAGCTAGAAATATTCGGGGGCTAGTTCTTTGTTTTGACTTCAGCTTCAGCCTTTTAATTTCTAGTTCATTATTGTTTAATTTTATTTTTGTGGCTTTTTAGTTTTTAGACTTTTTTGTCTTTTTTTCTATATTCGTTTATATTATCTATGATAAGCTATATTGTTTTTTATTTTTTATTTTTAAAGCCGGGTTATTTTCCACCGAACTAAGCGCCAAACCAAACATACGTAGTGTATGCACAGCAAGACAGAAAGAAAGGAATTGAATTGATTGGCTAGGCGTCTTATCGTACCTACTTTGTGGCTAAAAATATTCGGTGGCATGGCTAATTAAAAAACCAAACATATATATGTGCACTCTGCTGCCAAACTAATTAGCAAATCCTTCTCTTTCAACTCAGCTAGCTTGCCTGAAAACAAGAAACAGCTAGCAAGTACAGAAGGTATGGCGATTGTCCTAGATGCTTTTGCATCATACCTCGGCGACCTGCTCAAGCAGGCGGCACAAGATGAGGTCGGGATGCTGCTCGGAGTCTCCGGCGAGATCGACAAGTTGGGCGCCAAGCTTGGCGACCTCAAGAACTTCCTCGTCGACGCTGATAGAAGGAACATCACAGACCAGAGCGTGAAGGGGTGGGTGAGGGAGCTTAAGGACGCCATGTACGACGCCACCGATATCCTCGATCTCTGCCAGCTCAAGGCCATGGAGCGTGGTCCATCCGCCGCAGCAGACATAGGGTGCTTCAACCCCTTGCTCTTCTGCCTGCGGAATCCCCTCTTCGCCCACGACATCGGCAGCCGCATCAAGGCGCTCAACCATAGGCTTGGCGACATCAAGGAGCGGAGTACAGCCTTCAGCTTCATCAGCAACCTCGGTTCCTACGAGGAGCATAGCAACAGGACGTGTGCCTCTCGTCCTGCTAGCCGCGAAACGTCAGGGGAGCTTGACCGGTCGGGTGTGGTCGGGGAGAAGATCGAAGAAGACACAAGAAAGCTGGTAAAGATGCTGACAAGAATTGAGGGGGAATCCAGCCGTGAAGACAACAAAATGATGGTCTTGGCTGTTGTGGGCGTCGGTGGGATCGGCAAGACCACCCTCACCCAGAAGGTCTTCAACGACGAGACCATCCAACGTGAGTTCCACAAGAAGATATGGCTGAGCATCAACCAAGACTACAACGAGGGTGAGCTGCTGAGGAGAGCCATCACCGAAGCCGGGGAAGACCACCGTCGTTCTGGAGACGCAAAAGCTACGCTTCAGCGAACCCTCAGGGATGCCTTGAACAGGCAAAAGACCTTACTGGTGATGGATGATGTTTGGAGCGAGCAAGCATGGGAGGCTGTGCTCAAAACACCATTGATCAATGCTGTTGCTGAAGGCAGCCGAGTCCTCGTCACCACGAGACATGACATGGTCGCCCGAGGGATGAAAGCTAGGGAGCCCTACCACCACATCGGCAAACTAGGGCCTGATGATGCCTGGTTATTGCTCAAGAAGCAGGTCTGTACTTTTTATTTGCAGTTTGAGTGGCCAGTCCAGTGATTTGTGCTGCGTGTAATTAGCAAGATCTACTCAATTTTTCGACCTTCGGACCTTTATCAAGATTCACACTCAAAATGGTTCTAAAAACTTTCAAACGATCCGAGAACTTCCAAGTGGTTCAAAAAAATTCAAATGATTCGAAAAACTTTCCACTAGCTAAAAAACATTTCATCCGAAAGCTTTCAAATGATTTGAATAAATTCCGACTAGTTCAAACAACTTTTGGTTCGAAAGCTTTAAAATGATTTAGATTCGAAAACTTTCAATTGATTCAAAAAACTTTGAAATGATTCCAAAATTTCAACTCAAATCTTTGCTATATTCATTTAGAATTTAATAAATGATTTGGGGAGACGGATGAGATTCATTGCATTCTGGTTGTTTAAACTTTGAATACTTTTTAACAAAATAGTACTCAAGTGCTCCATAGACACCTCCTTAAATTGATCGGTTTAAACTGCTTGCAGATAGTCTCAAGTGAGCTGGATGAACCTGAGGTTGATGAGCTAAAGGATATTGGATTGAAAATTATATTAAGATGTGGTGGTTTGCCACTTGCTGTCAAAGTAATGGGAGGACTCTTGTGCAAGAGGGAGAAGCAGCAACGTGATTGGGAGAAGGTTTTGAATGATTCCAGATGGTCAGTATCCGAAATGCCCCCAGAGCTAAACTACGCAATATACTTGAGCTACGAAGACTTGCCTCCTTATATGAAGCAATGCTTTCTACACTACTCCCTTCTCCCTAAAAATACAGAGTTTATGGTTGATACAGTTGTTAGCATGTGGATTAGTGAAGGATTTCTTCATGCAAACATAGATGAATCAGAAGAATTAGGAAGTGAGTGCTATAAGGAGTTAATATTGAGGAATCTTATAGATCCAGATACACGGTACGCTGATCACTTGGTTTGCAACATGCATGATGTTGTTCGCTCGCTTGGTCAGTATGTGGCCAGAGACGAAGCACTAGTAACTCAAAACCGAGAGACTCTTGATATTATCAGTAAACGTAATTCACATAAGTTTCATCGATTGTCTATAGAAACCAAAGGATCAGAATCAGATGAATTTGAGTGGAGCTATTTGCATGCACAGAAATCATTGAGAACACTAATATCAATTGGTCAGTTGAAGATTAAGCCTGGTGATTCGTTGATTACTTTTTCGAGACTACGGACTCTACATATAGAGTCTGCAAATGTTGCTGCATTGGTTGAATATGTGTACCAACTCAAGCACCTAAGGTATATGTCCCTAAGATCCACTGATATATCTAGACTACCGGAGAACATCAGCAAGATGAAGTTCTTACAGTACATTAGCCTTCATGGTTGTGAAAGTTTGGTGAAACTTCCTGATGGCATTGTAAAGCTAGGCCGGCTGAGGTATTTAAGCCTTACTGGCACAAGTGTAAAAGATGTACCTAGGGGTTTCCGTGGTCTAACAGATTTGAGGGAACTACGTGGGTTTCAAGCTCAGGATGGTGATTGGTGTAGTTTGGAAGAGTTGGGGCCACTTTCCAAGCTCAGGATTCTTAGATTACAGGGTTTAGATAATGTATCTGATGCCTCGTCTGCCACAAAGGCCAGGCTTGGTGAAAAGGTGCTTCTTACCCATCTGATCTTATGCTGCACAAGCAGATTGGGAGACGATGGGCTTGTCAAAGAGGGAGAAGGAGTCTCTAAGGAAGAGCAGCAACGAATTGAGGAAGTGTTTGATGAGCTCTGGCCTTCGCCCTGCTTAGATTATCTTAGCATCCGAGGATATTTTGGTCAGCGGCTCCCACTCTGGATGACCCTCCACAAGAGCTTGAGGATTCTAATGATGGAGGACCTGGCCTGCTGCACTCAACTCCCTGATGGCTTGTGTCAGCTCCCCTATTTGCAGTTCCTTCAGATCCGCCGTGCTCCAGCCATCGAGCGTGTTGGGTCCGAATTCCTACAACCCATCCATCACCACAATCATCATGCGGCGGCTATGTTTCCGAGACTGCGCAAGATGGATTTAGTAGCAATGGTGGAATGGAAGGAGTGGGAGTGGGAGGAGCAAGTGCAAGCCATGCCTGTCTTGGAGGAGCTTCTTATCAAGAGTTGCAAGTTGAGGCATGTTCCTCCTGGCCTTGCCTCCCATGCAAGGGCTTTGAAAAAATTAACCGTACATAAAGTCCAGCACCTCAACTCTCTAGAGAACTTTCCTTCTCTCGTTGAGCTTATTTTGTTTTTCAACCCTGACCTGGAGAGGATCACTAATCTCCCCAAATTGCAAAAGCTCGTCACTATCGTCTGCCCAAAGATGAAGGTGTTGGAGGGTGTGCATGCACCCCATAGACTTGTGCTGGAGGACTACGACATGAAAACGCTCCCGGAATACATGCCAAATGTAAACCCAAAGCATTTGCAGCTAGATCAGACCTAGAGTTGCTCACTTCCATAGCAGAGGGACAATGCTGAGTGAGTGGGACAAGTTCAGACATATCCAGCAAATGAAGGCGTATGCACACGGTGGAGACAATCAAAGGAAATGGTACGTGCTGTACACAGGAGATCCCTCCTACAAATTGGAGACAAATATTGATGTAAATTGGAGACAAATATTGATGTACACAGGAGATCCCTCCTACAAATATTGATGCAGGTAAATTAACAAAAGTCTTTCAACTTAATTTGTTCGGTTACTCTCTGCGTTTAGTTTGTTTTCTTTGTTCCATCTTGTTCGTTCCATCTGTCAGTCGTATGCTAGAGTCTGAATGTATTTCCTACTTTTCTTTATTTTTTTGAAAGAAATATTGCCAACCTTTCCATTTCGTTTGGCTGTGTTCCTTCAGGGGACGAAGAGGAATATGGCATTAGTGGAAGAACGTGAGAAAAAAGGGAGGATATAAATTAAAGAGGTTGTTTCCCACGATTGCTGAAAATTGAGCGGCGACTTTGTCACTTTTTCTACTTCAGTCCATGAATTCACCCTGCCATGTCTACAGCCAGATCATCCAAAGTTTCTTCGTACGTACATTACCAACATGTATTTTAAATTGAAAAAATTGATCATATACCCTCCCTTTAGATGGAAATTGAGGATTTACCCTCCTGGCCCACGTGTCAGTGACTTATGATGACCCCACGTGTCATTGAGATGCGGAGGGTAAATCCTCAATTTCCCAACTAAAGGGAGGGTATATGATCAAGTTTCCCTTTTAAATTCATGGTAACACTACTAGTAAGTCCGTTGTACTGTAAGTCTTGTTATTTCAAAAAATTTCACAGCATATCATAGTTTCCTTCATTACCATTCCTCTGCTGCCTTTAGGGGTGGATATCGAGCCAACTTCTCGTATTGAGAAGTAGGTCGTCCAATATTCACCAAAAAACCCCCACTAAATCCCGACCTTAAACTCGGAATCACCTTAAAATCGTCCAAAATCCCAAAAAGATTAGCTCTCACTCACTCACCAAGCATCGACGACGACGCGCTTCCCGTCGCTGAAAACAGCACCACCATCCTCCTCCACCTCTGCTGCCTTCTTGGCCCTCTTCCCCCGTTCTGCTCGGCCGCCGGCACCACCGCCTCCTTCTTGGCCGTCTTCGACGGTTGCCTTGCTCCGCGTCTTCCTCGGCGACCCGGCCGGGGCCGCAGTCGCCGCCGGAGACTTGCGCTTGGGACTTGGGAGGCATCGATGGACTCGTTTGGGTTTTCGCGACAAGGAGTGGGATTGGGCCTTTCCACCCAGCAGAGCAGACCGTAAAAACCCACGTGTTTGTGTGGTGCGCAGACTGCTGGATTGGATTGGACTCGAAAGACGCCCTGCAGGACGGGAGAAGATTTTGGGGGGCTCGAAGGTTTCGGTGGCCTGGCGCTCCTGGTAGCCGCGGTGGCTGGGGACGGAGACGAGTGCGGCGCCGGCGAGCGACGGAGACGAGTGGAGCGTATAGCGCCATGGCCCACTGGCTTCTTCGTTAGAGCTTGTCTCTGCGTGGGCCTTGAGATGAAAGCAGAGGAGCAGGCCCGGCCCATGAAAGCGGAGGCAAACTGCCTTTCCTCTCTTCCCCCATTCCCTCGCCGTCGCCGAGCTCTCCGGCGGCCACGCCTCCTTTCCATGCTCCGCTCCGTCTTCGGCCCTCTCCAACTCTTTTGATCTCCAAGCACGGGAAACCATCGTCCATTCCACCAGCTAGCCACACTGTTCGATGAAATGCAGTCCATTATTAGAGATTCTAAGACGCGCGCGCACGATCGGCTAGCCCGGCAGGCGGCCGCGCAAGGAAACAAAGTCACGGTGAGTGATTAATTCCTTGTTAATTTGGTCAAAATCTGCTTGATTTATATGTTCTGAATTAATACTTGAAAGGAAAGAACTGATGGATCCCTTTCTTGCCCAGGCACGAGGAAAAAGGAGCAAGTGTATTGGAATTCTAATGGACCTGCCTGCCATGAGTATTTTTTTGTTTGATTATGTGGGTTAGATGGATTAGCAGTATGGAAAAAGAGTTTTATGGGATTACTCTGAGAGGATTCGGTTATTTCACCTTTCCATCGGGTTAGGAGAGCTAAAGTGTTTTGGGAAATGCTACTGCCAGAACAATGAAGTGATAATTCGGGCGCAGTCCTTCCGAATAATGCATCATGTTGGTCAATGATCGAGACCTACACGCGCGACGACTAAGCTTCATTGACTTGCAACCTTGCAGGTTCTTCAGTTCTTGAGGGCTTCAACAGCCACAGGACTAGCATTCACCACTCATCAAACCATTCAGAAACGCACAAGGAGGACACCACAAGTCTAAGATCGAATCTGGCCGGATTGAAGCCATTAGAAGGCAGGTGCGTCGCATCTTTAACGATGCCATATTTATCAACCCTTTCCTCCTGTTCCTTTTTTCGTTGTTAAAGAGCAGTATACTACAAAAGTTCTTGGAATTCTTCCAGCACCAAGAGCACAATAAGGACTTTTTCAGGAAAAAGGACGAGCCGACGAGCTTCTTAATTTGTAACGGCTGTAGTTTCACAAAGTCTGGCGAGCTGGTATATATGTTGAGATAGATTCCCCGACTTCTCTTTAGCTGGTTGATGGCACTCATTCTTGTCAGTTAACAATATTGAGTTCGCTGCAGTTGGCTTTAGCACAGCCCAAAGTATATTGGAATTCTAATGGACCTGCCTGTCTTGAGTATTGTTTTTTTTTATTATGTGGGTTAGATTGATTAACACTTAACAGTATGGGAAAAGGGTTTTAGGGGATTACTCCGAGAGGATTCAGTTATTTCACCTTTCCATCGGGTTAGCAGAGCTAAAGTGTTTTGGGAAATGCTACTGGCAGAACGTACTAACACATCTTTTGCTTGTTTCATTTCGCAGATGGTCATTCTATGATAGATATCGAGGAAAATATGGAATGAACTAAGTTACCCAGCACTGGCAACTTACTCAGATCACGGAAAGTAATGGCAGGGACTGCGATTCTCCTAGCCATCAAAAAGATCGGCATCGCTCTGGGAAACGAAGCAGCAAGGCAAGCCAGTGCTCAGTTTGCGAAGTATGAGACAACTGACAGATCTCCAGGGCAGCATGGGTCGCATTATGAGGGAGCTTCGCGTGATGCATGATTTTCTCTGTCAAATGGACATTCGAAACCGCAACGATCAAGTGTATGAAGGCTGGTTAGAGGAGGTGCGCAAGGTAGTATATGTCATCGAGGACATGGTGGATGAGTACTTGTATCTTGTTGGTCGGAAACATTATGTAGGATGCAGCTTCTACCTGAAGAAAGGGTTCAGGCAACCAAAAGCTCTGCTTTCATTAAACAGGATATCTTCCATGGTGAAGGAAACAGAGAAAAACCTGGCACATCTTTCCCAGACGAAAGACCAATGGGTTCCAATGACAAACAGCGGTGATACTAGCAACTCGAGTTACATTGTGAAGAGGTCCCAGGACCTAGCAAGCATTTCACGTTCCCTTGGTGAAGAAGATCTTGTTGGGATTGAATACAGCAAGCAAAAACTTTTGCAGTGGTTGGGAGGTAATGACTTGGCATGCTCTGTAGCAGTTCTTCAAGGCATGGGGGGGCTCGGAAAAACCGCACTAGCAGCAACTGTCTACAAAAAGGAACGAGACAAATTTGATTGCCATGCATGGGTCTCCATCTCTCAAACTTACACCAGAGAAGATGTACTTAAAAGATTGATCGACGAGCTTTTCACAGACAAACAATGTGTTCCAAGTAACATTGCCACCACCATGGAATAGGCACTGAAGACGTTTTTGGAACAAAAGAAGTATCTGGTTATACTGGATGATGTTTGGACTCCTGAAGCATACACTGAGTTGGTTGGAGCTCTTTCAAATCACAAGGGGAGCAGAATAATAATCACGACACGGATTGCTGACATAGCTCACCTTGCTTTACAAGGCATGATACTAACACTAGAGCCCTTATCAGAGGATGAGTCATGGGAACTCTTTTGTAAGAAGGCTTTTCCAAATCATGAGTGTCCTTCAGAACTTAAGACTTTGTCAAAGCAAATAGTGGGCAAGTGTGAAGGTTTACCTCTTGCAATTGTCTCTATCGGCAGTCTCTTGTTTGTGCGTGACAAGACCACGGAGGAATGGAAGCGGATACACGATCAGCTCAGCTGGGAGCTAATTAATAATTCGAGGCTTGATCACGTAAGGAACGTTTTGCATCTGAGCTTCATCTACCTTCCCACATACTTGAAAAGTTGTTTCCTATACTGCAGCTTGTTCCCAGAGGACTATCTTTTCCGAAGGAAGAAGCTTGTACGGTTGTGGATAGCAGAGGGGTTCATCGAGAAGAGGGGTCAAAGCACAGTTGAGGAGGTGGCGGAAGGCTATCTAAACCAGTTGGTTCACAGAAACATGCTGCAACGTATTGGGAGGAACTCCTTTGGCAGGACAAAATCATTCCGGATGCATGACATCGTGCGTGAGTTGGCAGTCGATTTGTGTTGGAGAGAATGCTTTGGTGTTGCATCTGAGGAGGATAAATATGGGGGTGAATCTCTCGAGGAGAAGGATGGACGTCGACTGGTAATACACAAACTAAAGAATGGCAGTATCCCTGAGTCAATTTCGATAGCACGCCAGCTTCGATCTGTCATCGCATTGGACAACAGTATGCAGATATATATATATCAGTACTCGAGTTCAGTGGGCTACCCATCGAGAAGGTTCCTGATGCTATTGGAGATCTTTTCAATCTCCGCCATTTGGGTCTGCGTGGTACAAAGGTGAAGCTCCTTCCGAAGTCTATCGAGAAGCTCTCCAACTTGTTGACACTGGACCTTTGTAGATCTGACATACAAGAGCTACCACGAGGGATCATCAAACTGAAGAAGCTTAGGCACTTATTCGTTGAGGCAGGGAGCAAACGTTCTGGGCGAGATTTCCATTGTTGCAGTGGTGTGTGCACCCCCAAGGGTCTTGGGAACCTGACAGACCTGCAGACGCTACGAGGATTGGAGGCAGAATATGAGTCCATTAGACATTTGGGGGATCTGAGGCAACTGAGAAGCTTCGTGATAAGGAATGTGAAGGGAATCCACTGTGAGTGCCTCTGCAAGTCTCTAGTTCAGATGCAGTTCTTGTCCTACTTATCCATTGCAGCAAATGATGAAGATGAGGTTATTCAATTAAATGGTTTGCATCCACCACCTCCTAGCCTTCGAAAAATTGCGTTGAGAGGACCATTGGCGGAAGGGACATTGGAGGAGTGTCCTCTCTTCCAAACGGCTGGACAGAATTTTGTTTCGTTGACTCTATATTGGTCCCAGTTGAGAGAAGACCCCCTGCCGTGTCTCTCTCGGTTGTCAAGTCTGACAGAGCTATGGCTGTCCAGAGCATACAGCGGGAAGCAGCTCGCATTTCTCATCGGGTGGTTTCCCAAGCTGAAGAGACTCTGGTTAAGAGACCTGCCTGACCTGAAGCGGCTCGAGATACAGCAAGGTGCCATGGCGAGCCTGGAAGAATTAGGACTAACCAACCTCAGAAGCATGGCGGAGGTCCCAGCTGGCATTGAATTTCTCATGAACCTCCAATATCTAGCCTTCCGCGAGATCACCCGTGACTTCTTAACGTCATTGAGCCAATGCTCTAGAATCGGAGATAAGCGGTGGAGTTATACTCTCCGGGATTGATCGCTGCTGCTACGCCAATGTAACTGCCAGCTACTACTACCATTCGTTTTTGTTTTTGAAGGGACTCACCTTAGAGGGATCACACAAATCGCTTTAGCATCCTCATGTCTTATTGACAGGAAAATGTTTCAGAGGGGGAGGGACACACGGAGGATCATCCACTTCAGTTAGCTGCTCAAAGCGCACGCATGCTGCAGCTGCTCCTTCAGACGAATAAAGGATTTTTATGTGTTTCGTTGGACGAATAAAGGAAATCCAAGTGGTCTGTCAAACCTCAACTACATGTGCTTTCACGATTCTCCCTACCTGTGTTTTACTACTGGACTTCTTGTGAATTGTACTGCCTGTTTCGGTTCTGACTGTTAAGACATTTGTGTGATTGCTATTGTGTTCTGGTATTGTTAATACATTCATGCGGTTGCTCAATGTGTAACTTATCCGGTTGCAACCTTCAAATTTTATGAACAACTGTGCAGTGTGCTTGTCTTCTCGTTTCATTTTGGATTTGTTTGGGCATTCTGTGTTTGTGCCTGTCTACTGGATCATTCCCTCTTTCGGCCGCCCAAGTCCACTCCCATTCCCTTCGATCATCTCCATCTTCGCGACCAGTGCGAAGTGGTGCGGCGGTGTGAATCCGAAGGAATCGCCGCCGCCGCTTGCTTTGCACAAAAACTCTAAAAGATTTTCTTGTTTTAGTTTGTCAATAGATTTTTTATCCCTAATTTATTCTTTTTATTTTTTCAGAAAATTTTCAATAGATTTTTTCTGTTTGGAATTTTTCAAACGATTTTTATCCACAATCGATATTTTTGTTCAGAAAAATTTTTAAATTGATTTTTTCCTTCGATTTTTCTCCTGAAGTGAGTTTTTTTAATAAAAAAACGAATATTTTTCTCAATTGATTTTTAATTAAAATTTTCTTCTCAACTTCTTTTTGTTTTGGTATATTTTTCTTTTCCTTTTGGTATTTGATTTTCTTTTGCCTTTTTTTCGCGAATCGCTTAGGTGCTGTTCTTTATCGGTACGCATTCAATGCTAAGTTTTGCATTACTGAGGTATAATTTCGTACATCTTAACTTTGCTGAGACAGCGATATAATTCTCCTACTTTAGGGTATGTACAATAGAAGATGCTTATATATAAATACTTAAAGAGAGAGAATATAGCCACATCATCAAGCACCTATGCAAAAGTTGTTTCCTCCAATGCAAGCATCTCTTCCGTGGGTGCTTAGATGCTATATTATCTATTAATAGATATAGTTATACACATAAGCACCTACTAAGCACCGATGCTTATTTAAGCATCAATGTTTCAAAATAAACATCTTATCTATCATATGTGGTAAGAAAAATCAGTTTTTCATTGCTAAGCACCTCTCTAAGCATCTGCATTGTACATGCTCTTATGCGTTAGGAATGCTCTTGCCCATCAGTTTACTCCCAACACGACGTCTGTAGCTAGTTAATCTAAGAATGATTCATAGTGATCCTCTCTAAGTCCTAATAGAATTACGGTCACCCTTTCTCAACAGAGAGAGCTTTCAAGAAAGAAAACTAGAATCATGATCTGACGTTCAACTGAACAATTTTTATTATTTAACCATTTTCATAAACTTTTATTAATGACTTCATCGTCTAACTTATTTCTAGATCTAATTATTTTTGTCACGCTAAGAACCATGGTGTTGTAAACAATACTACCATGCCATGAGTAAGTTTAACGCTGAGCTAGAAAATAACATTTTGATCACGCTATGGGTTTGTGGCAAACTAACACTGCCGTGTGGTGTGCCAAGCTTTGGCCATGACCACGAGGAGTGGAATGGTAGTGTTATTTTTGCCACGCCAACCAACGTCGATTTGGAAATAAGTTAGAGATCATTAATAAAAATATGTATTAAAAAAATTAAATAAAAAATCCATTCAACTAGTCCGTAAATAACACGATATCTCCCTGGTCAAATAACCCGTCAACTCTGTCCATTTCAAGACCGACCTGTGAATACTCAGGTCTTCTTGGCATTAACGAGACAAGTCCATCTCTGCGACCCAAAGTCAAAACAACCTATCAGAAGCTGGATGGCAGAATGTGACACGAAGAAAGCTGCGTCGACGCTTAGAAGAAACAATCGGAGGTCATTGTGGGCCTCATTTTTCCGACTTCTGCAACTTACTTTTCACCTTTTATATGATAACTAGTTTTGAAATAGATTATTTTTTAAATAAAATCTATAAATTAATTATAGTACATTATAGCGACTTCATTTATATTAGTTAAAATCGTACATAAATTTCTCTTACTCCCTACTCTTTCTTACGAACAGCCAAAAGTTATAAACAATATCCATAACAGTTTTGCTATTGCATAGTTAATTGAAATTTTTTATCTCTTAATCACCTGAAATTGCACTCTCAGTCACCTAAAGTTACAGTGTACTAATTTTCCCCTCATAAAGTTGTACTCTCAGTCATCTAAAGTTACAATATAAAAAAGTAACTAAAGATAAAAAAAATAGTCACTTATACAATAGTCACTCTAACCATAAACCACAGCCAAAAAATAAGACTCTGTTCAGTGGGGTGGCTAAAGAATCAGCTATGCACCACCTGGAATATATGGCATCCACATCGACGAGCAGAGAATCAAAAGAGTTGGCTCATCTTTCAGAAAACGCACCTTAGCCACGTAACTCCCTGGGACTTGTTCATCTTTCAGAAAACGCACGAAGATTGCAAGAGTTTAGGGATCTGGTTGGATTACCCCGCACACACAGGTATCTCTTTCAGCACCAAACTTGTTGAATTTTTGTTTAATGGATCAATCCAATCCTGGAAGTGGTTAATACTCAAACGTGTTGGGAGTTCTTCGCAGTTGGCTTCTGGCCACACGTCGAGTGGTCCTCCTTGCCGGCGCGGTGTTGGTAAATGTCTCTGATTTACGTCTCTGATTTCTTGCTGTACTTGGTCTAGTTTTGCTTTTGCTTTACTTAGTTTCATTCATTGGTCTCGAACAGCTTCCCCTCCTGCTTACTCAGTATTAATGCGTCTTTCTTACCGCTTACTCAGTAACTCACTATGCTATCTGTTTTTCTTCATGCATACGGCTATGCTAAGTAGCAGAAAGCATTAATGCGTCACTTGCTTCATTTCACAGATGGTCACGCCAGAATAGATATTAAGGGGGAAAAAAAACGAAACTAAGCGGCCCGGCACTGCCACGTTAGCCAGTTCTCGGAAAGTAATGGCAGAGACTGATTTTTCTAGCCATCAAAAAGACGGCGCAACTTCTCTAACGTACTTCGTAACGTCCGTTCATCTAGCGATCCAACAGCCCAGATTAATCTAGTATTTTTGATTTTTTTTATTTCTAGATTTTAGCTTTTTTATTTTTATCTTTTTTTGGTTTTTTCTTTTTTCTTATATTTCTTTATATTATCTGTGTTAAAATAACCTATTTTTTATTTAAAAAATAAGTTATTTTTTAAATAAAAAATAGATTATTTTAACACAGATAATATAAAGAAATATAAGAAAAAAGAAAAAACCAAAAAAGCTAAAAATAAAAAAGCTAAAATTTAGAAGTAAAAAAAAATCAAAAATACTAGATTAATCTGAACTGTTGGATCGCTGGATGGACGGACGTTACGAAGTAAAGTTACGTCAGAGAATCCCTCGCGTCAAAAAGATCGGCATCGCTCTGTGAAACAAAGCGAAACAACATGCCGGTGCATGATTTTCTCTGTTTCGTAATGCGAAGTACGTGACGCAACTGACAGAGCTCCAGGGCGGAATGGGTCGCATTACGAGAGAGCTTCGCAGGATGCATGATTTTCTCTGTCAGATGGACATTCGAAGCCGAAACAATCAAGTGTATGAAGTCTGGTTGAAAAATATTAAAAACGAGTCAAAATATTAAAAACCACAGCTGGACTCGTGCGGTCGCCCGTTTTTTACTTTTTATTGAAAAATATAAAAAATAGCAGTAATCGTGTGGTCGCCTAATTTTTAGGACATTTTATTAAAAAAATATAAAAATAGGTTAATAGTACTCGTGTGGTCGCCCGATTTTTTTGGGTCTTTTATTGAAAAATATACAAAAAAAATAGGTCAACAATACTCGTGTGATCACCCGATTTTTGGGACTTTTATTGAAAAATATAAAAAAATTAGTCAACAGTACTCGGGTGGTCGCCTGATTTTTCAGGCCTTTCATTGAAAAATATTAAAAACGACAGTAGTACTCATGCGGTCGCCCTTTTTTTTGCCTTTTATTGAAAAATGGTCGCCTGATTTTTGGGACCTTTTATTGAAAAATATAAAAAATAGTACTCGTGTGGTCGTCTAATTTTTTGGTCCTTTTATTGAAAAATATACAAAAAAATTGGTCAACATTACTCATACGGTCACCCGATTTTTAGGCCTTTCATTGAAAAATATATCAAAAAATAGTTTAACAATTAAACAGTCTTGGATTTTTTTAATTACAAATAGTCGGATTTTTTGGTCAGGATTTTTTGGACCAAACATGAACATTACTTGTTTTTTCCCACGAAAAAAATAAAAAAATTGTGAAAAGTAGTTGTGTGGTCGGAGACCGCACGACTACTGTTAACCTATTTTTTTGGGTTTTACTTGCTTTTCGGTACAAAAAAATAAAAAAATAGTGAACAATGTAGTCGTACGGTCCCTGACCGCACGACCTCGGAGTCATCGATCGGGAAGGAGGCTACATTTGGTATTATGGTGATCTGAGGTCAAATTTAGTATTAACATAGTATAGGGAGTTAGAAATGACCAAAATTCATAAAACCAAAAGATTTTATTTAGTATCCATGTATAAATTGTAAAACAAGTGTAATATGTACTAATGGCATATAGAAAGATAGAAAATTTTGTATATCGTGGTAGCAATAAAGTGTTACAAAGACAAGTACTTCCTTTGCATTTTTCGTACCCTCCTCTGTGACCGTACACGCTATACTTGTCATTTTTGTAAGTATGAGGTGTACTTTTGAAAGGTATGAGCTGTAATTGATAAGGCCAATGACAGTGCAATTATCCTAAAACTGAAGCTGGAAATTTTCATATACCGGAGTCTTTTTTGACTGAGCTACAGCGGGCCTCGCGGCCAGCCTGAACAATTTATTAAAGAGAAACTTGATGATTTGCTTTATTTTTATTTGCCAATCGCTTATTTGCTATATAGTTAATTGTAATTAATGATTTGTCTCATTTTTCATTGAACCATTGATCATTTGACCTTTTTAACAATTTTACCTTTATCTTCCTCCTCCCTCCACTTCTTTCCTTCTTTCTTTTTGCTCCAGCCATAGCTAACCCAGTCCGCCGCCGCCGCCATTGATGTCGGAGCTGTTCGCCGAAGAAGTCGATGAAAACGCCTGCGTCCACCTCACTCATGTAGATGTACCCAGAGAGGTCCGCATGGGGATGGTGTCGTGCATGAGGCCGTAGCCATCGCCGGTGATGGTGGGCATGCAGATCGTGAGATCGGTGACGAGGCCGTGAAAGTGTTAGGGATTACAATATATATCTACAAGGCAAAATTTGTGGAGCAATGTACAGTAGTGTGAAATAAAAAATCCCCAAAAAGTTTGAAATAAGTCTTTCTTACTGTGAAACAAAGAGTTAATCTGCTGCACTGCTGCTGATGAATTACTGATTTACTGGTATGCCTTAAAATATTTAAATGTAAGACTATTAGCATCTAGAGATCACACAACCAAATTTCAGAAGTCTGCAAATAAATCCATCTAACGTGTATAGAGCCCTGCATGTCTCCAAATAGTGTTGTAACTTGTAACTGCCGGAGCTCTAATCGCTAATGTCCTTAGTAATCGATCAGAGAGAAAAAAAAAAGATTGTATGCTTCTTATAAATTAAGTTCGTGCCAGATGACTTCAAAACAAAATAATTACTCATATTTCGATCCTTATCTCACTCAAGATAATTAATCCATAGGATTTTCTTAAAAACAAAATAATCGGTATGAAGCTTTTTGAAGATACGAGAACAGTTATATATGAACTGAAATTTGGAGTGCATATAAATTCCAATTCAAACTCAAAATTAATGAAATTCGTAATTGTATATAAGTTTAAATTCGGAATAAAATTATATTGGATTTTAAATTCAATTTGGATTATATACATATATAATTGACATTCCGAATTGATAAAATTAAATCAATATAGAGTCAAAATGTAGTCCCAATCCTGTCAAAGTTCGATATGTACAAGCTAAACAAGTTAATAGCCTTGAAAGTCCTATCTAAATCCAATTAAAATCGGTACAAGTTTTCTATGGGAATAACAATATTTAAATTATGACTAGTGCACTTAGGTGGTGATCATTTGGGCTTATTTTTGGTGGTTTATGGCTGAAAAGCAATCAGAATAAAAAAAATCAGAATGACAGATGCTTATTTAACATAATTAAATTTAAAAAAATTAAAAAATATAAAAAATATATTAGCACATCACGCACAACGTAAACGAATACGGAAAAAAAGAACAAGTAAAAAAGCTAAAAAAATCAAAAATTAAAAAAAAACGAATTTATAAATATAAAAAATAAATCAGAAATCAGAAACTGAAACCGAAACGATAACAGCCTTAATAACTAGCATCTTTTGCAGGATGTGGTCACGAAAGTAGGGTCCACGAGGTGTGTGTCGCTGACCTTTCCTTCCACAGGAGAGCTGTGGCTCCCAATCGAGCAGAGCTCCATTCAATGGAGTTCAAGTCCGCTCTGCAAGTCCGGAGAACAGTCGGTCATCACCTCCATCGCATTTCCATTCTCTGTCCAAAGCCAACTAGTTAGAGAGCAGCGATGCGACACGCAAGAGTATGCATCTCCAGGGAGGGTGCTTAAGCTCTCAGCAATTTCCGGCTTTGATCTCGCTAGCTTGCTTCATCTACTACGCGCGCGCGACACGAGAGGTGCCATGGCGGTGGTCCTGGATGCTTTTGCATCCTACCTCCAAAACATGCTCACCGAGATGGCGATAGAAGAGGTTGGCATGCTGCTCGGTGTCTCCGGCGAGATCGACGACCTGGGCGTCAAGCTTGGGGACCTTAAGAACTTCCTCGCCGACGCAGAGAGGAGGCGCATCACCGACCAGAGCGTGCAGGGGTGGGTGAGGGAGCTCAAGGGCGCCATGTACGACGCCACCGACATCCTCGATCTCTGCCAGCTCAGGGCCATGGATCAACAAGCAGGCGCTTGCATAGACTTGGGGTGCTGCAACCCCTTGCTCTTCTGCCTGCGGCATCCCGTCTTCGCCCACGACATCGGCAGCCGCATCAAGGAGCTCAACCAGAGGCTTGGCGGCATCAAGGATCGGAGTGCCTCCTTCAGCTTCGCCAACCTCGGTTCTTACGAGGACCGTAGCAGCAGGGTGCATGCGGCCTCTCGCCCAGCTGCCAGCCGTGAGACGACGGGGGAGCCTGTCCGGTCAGGTGTTGTCGGGGAGAAGATCGGAGAGGACACGAGGGAGCTGGTGGAGATGCTGGCAGAAAAGGAGTTCAACAGTAACATCATGGTGGTCGCCATCGTGGGCGTCGGCGGGATCGGCAAGACCACCCTCGCCCGGGAGGTCTTCAACGACGACACCATAAAGGATAAGTTCGACACGAGAATATGGCTGAGCGTCAACCAGGATTTCGACAAGGTTGAGCTTCTCAGGACGGCCATCACCCTTGCCGGTGGAGACCACCGTGGCGAGAAAGCAATGGCCGTGCTTCGGCCATCCCTTACTGCTGCCTTGACAGGGAAGAAGCTCCTGCTGGTGATGGATGATGTGTGGAGCCATGGAGCATGGGAGGATGTGCTTGAAACGCCCTTGGTCAACGCTGTTGCTCCAGGCAGCCGAGTCCTCGCTACCACGAGAGACGAAAGAGTCGCCCGTGGGATGAAAGCCGTGCGCCCCTACCACCATGTCGACAAGCTAGGGCCCGAAGATGCCTGGACATTGCTCAAGAAGCAGGTCTGTTCCAATTAACTAGTAGTAACACCTGAATCATCCATAACTCCTCCAGCTATGCAATATACTCACTTCTTTAATTACTCTAATTACTCGTAGTACTCACTTCTACGTAAGTACACCGCCTTTTATTAGTTTCTTAATTTCCTCGACGAGCTAATTAGCAAATAAAAAATGGCACTAGCCACGTATTAACCGTATTGGTTTAAATTGCTTGCAGGTAGTCTCAAGTGAGCTAGATGAGCCGGAGGTTGATATACTGAAGGATATTGGATTGGAAATTATAGCAAGATGTGGTGGTTTGCCACTCGCTGTCAAAGTAATGGGAGGACTCTTGTGCAAGAGGGAGAAGCAGCGACATGATTGGGAGAAGCAGCGACATGATTGGGAGAATGATACCATATGGTCAGTATCCGGAATGCCCCAAGAGCTAAACTACGCAATATACTTGAGCTATGAGGATTTGCCTCCTTATATGAAGCAGTGCTTTCTGCACTACTCCCTCCTCCCTAAAAATACAAAAAATAAAGAGTTCTTTGATGATACAGTTGTTAGCATGTGGATTTGTGAAGGATTTCTTGATGGAAACCCAGATGAATCAGAAGAATTAGGAAGCGAGTGCTATAATGAGTTAATATTGAGGAACCTTATAGAGCCAGATACAACGTACGCTGATCAATGGGTTTGCAACATGCATGATGTTGTTCGCTCATTTGCTCAGTATGTGGCCAAAGACGAAGCACTAGTAGCTCACAACAGAGAAACTCTTGATATTATCAGTAAACTTAATGCACATAAGTTTCATCGGTTGTCTATAGAAACCATTGGATCAAAATCAGATGAATTTGAGTGGAGCTTTTTGCGTGCACAGGAATCACTGAGAACACTAATATCAATTGGCCAGTTGAAGATTAAGCCTGGTGATTCGCTGATTACCTTTTCGAGACTACGGACTCTACATATAGAATCTGCAAATGACGTTGCTGCATTAATTGAATCTGTGTACCAACTCAAGCACTTGAGGTATATGTCCCTAAGATACACCGATATATCTGGACTGTCGGAGAACATCAGCAAGATGAAATTCTTGCAGTACATTAATCTTAAAGGATGTCAAAGTCTGGTGAAACTTCCTCATGGCATTGTAAAGCTAGGGCGGCTGAGGTATCTAAGCCTTACTGACACAAGTATAAAAGATATACCTAGGGGATTCCGTGGTCTAACAGATTTGAGGAAACTACGTGGGTTTCCAGCCCACGTGGATGGTGATTGGTGTAGTTTGGAAGATTTGGGGCCACTTTCCAAGCTCAAGATTCTTGTATTAGTGAGTCTAGAGAATGCAACTGCTGCCTCATCCGCTGCAAAGACCAGGCTTGATGAAAAGGTGCATCTTACCCGTCTGGGATTACGCTGCACAAGTAGACTGGGAGATGATGGGCTGGTCAAAGAGGGAGAAGGTGTCTCTGAAGAAGAGCAACGACGAATTGAGGAGGTGTTTGATGAGCTCTGCCCTCCGTGTTGCTTAGATTATCTTGACATCCTCGGGTATTTTGGTCGGCGTCTCCCAATGTGGATGACGTCGACAGCAGCGGAAGTGACCCTCCACAAGAGCTTGAGGATTCTAATGATGGAGGACTTGCCTTGTTGCACTCAACTCCCTGATGGCTTGTGTCAGCTCCCCTATTTGCAGTTCCTTCAGATCCGCCGCGCTCCAGCCATCGAGCGTGTTGGGTCCGAATTCCTACAACCCATCCATCACCACAATCATCATGCGGCAGCTATGTTTCCAAGACTGCATAAGATGAACTTAATAGGAATGGTGGAATGGAAGGAGTGGGAGTGGGAGGAGCAAGTGCAAGCCATGCCTGCCTTGGAGGAGCTTCTTATCGATGGTTGCAAGTTGAGGCGTGTTCCTCCTGGCCTTGCCTTCCATGCAAGGGCTCTGAAAAAATTATCCGTACAAAACGTCCAGCACCTCAACTCTCTAGAGAACTTTCCTTCTATTGTTGAGCTTAATTTGGTTTTCAACCCTGACCTTGACAGGATCACTAATCTCCCCAAATTGCAAAAGCTTGTCACTGTCATCTGCCCAAAGATGAAGGTGTTGGAGGGTGTGCCTGCACTCCAAAGGCTCGAGCTGTGGGATTTCGACATGGAAACACTCCCGGGATACCTACAAGATGTAAACCCGAAGCATTTCCAGCTAGGCTGCAGACTAGAGTTGCTCACTTCCATAGCTGAGGGACAATCTGGACCTGACTGGGACAAGTTCAGACATATCCAACAAGTCAAGGCCTATGCACAGGATGGAGATCATCAAAGGAAATGGTACGTGCAGTACACAAAAAGAGATCTCTCCTTCAAATTGGAGACAAATATCGTTGTCAGCTCTTCCGGACCTGCAGGTAAACTAATACAGCCGCTTCATCTTAATTTGTTGGGCTGCTCTGTTCGTTAGGTAGTTTTCTTTGTTTCCTCTTGTTCATTCCATCTTTCATCCTTATGGTAGAGTCTAAATATATCTGTGCTCTTTCTTCTTTTTTATTGAAAGAAATATTTTCAATATTTTTGTTTCGCTTGACTGTGTTATTCCAGGGGATGATGAGAAATAAGACATAGGAAGAAGGGGAGAATACGAATGGAGCGGTGACTTTGTCGTTCTTTTTCTTGCTTCGGATCATGACTTCACCTGCCACGTCTTCATCTACCACTAGCCTGTTGTTGTGGCCCTGCTGATCAGAGCGGCTTTCAGCAACGAGCTTCTAAATTTTTGGGTTTTTTTAACTTTTCGGCTATTTGTTTTGGGTTTTTTGGTTTTTTTTCTTTTCTTGTGTCTTTGCATGGTCTTAAAAAGATATAACGGTGTTTTTTTCTATTTCTTTATGAAATTTTTTACTGAAAATAAGCTAAACAGCTGCTACAGTGCATGTGATGTCTCACAAAATAATCCATAAGCCAGAGGACTATAGCCACTTTGAGTGAGGCAGTGCGAGACAGTACGCAAAAAGAAATGGTCATATGTGATTTTGGTCAGTACAGCTAAACTCAACATAGTATCTACTATAATTTACTTGTAGACCTCATCTTGAAAAGACGCAACATTTAAAAGCTGAACTCAGCATAGTATCTACTATAATTTACTTACAGATCTCGTCTTAAAAAAATATTATTTAAAAGTAAGTAATTTACTTATTGTGAGTCGTTACTTCCAAGTTTCTCGCAGCACATTACAGTTTCCTTCCAACTCTCTAGAGAACTTTACTTATGTTGTTGAGCTTGTTTTGTTTTCCAACCATGACTTGGAGAGGATCACTAATCTCCCCAAATTGCAAAAGCTTGTCACTGTCGTCTGCCCAAAGATGAAGGTATTGGAGGGTGTGCCTGCACTCCATAGATTCGTGCTGGAGGACTACGACATGAAAACGCTCCCGGAATACATGCCAAATGTAAACCCAAAGCATTTGCAGCTAGACTGCAGCCTAGAATTGCTCACTTCCATAGCTGAGGGGCAATCTGGAGCTGAGTGGGACAAGTTCAGACATATCCAGCAAATGAAGGCCTATGCAGATGATGGAGACAATAAAAGGAAATGGTACGTACTGTACACAAAAAGAGATCTCTCCTTCAAATTGGAGACAAATATCGTTGTCAGCTCTTCCGGACCTGCAGGTAAACTAATACAACTGCTTCATCTTAATTTGTTCGGTTACTCTGTGCGTTTAGTTTGTTTTCTTTGTTCCATCTTGTTCGTTCCATCTGTCAGTCATATGCTAGAGTCTGAATGTATTTCCTACTTTTCCTTATTTTTTTGAAAGAAATATTGCCAACCTTTCCATTTCACAGTGGCGGTGCCAGCCAAGTGTGGGAGCTTTGACATAGCATCAAGATCTAGATGGCACTATATATTAATGGAGCTCAACGGAGCTACTCACTGACAAGCCCAGGCAACCACCCAGGGTCGCCGGATGGTAGCTCAGTCCTTCATATGTGAGGGTAAAAAAAGGAAAAGAATGAAGAGATTAGCCTATTCCTCTAAAAAAAAAGGAGATCAGCCATGTGTAGTAACACCCTGGTTAAGTTCAACAAATCTCATACCAACACTCATGGAAACGAATGCCGTTACAGAAGTACTCGCTTCGTTTGGTGTTAATGGAGCAGTGCCGTTTCTAACTTTGTTTCATTTGGTGTCGTCTCCATCCCATCCCACCCTAGATTCCTATGCCTGCATTGCAAATTTGATCTTCGAACCATGTAATTCTCTGTTCTGCTTGAACTATATAGTGTGGTGTGCATGTGGAGTAACTATATAGTGTGGTGTGCAAATTTGATCTTCGAACCATGCTTGAACTATATAGCTAGCTGCTTTTGTGTGAATTTAAAATTATTATATATTATGTAGAAATTTGGACAGGCGGACGGTGACAGTCCATAGAACATGTGTTTGTTGTCAAATGTACAGTTGTTCTGTAAGACCGTCAGAAATATGTACAGTCATCCTATAAGGCTCTTAATAGTTAAAATTTTCTGTCGATCAATCGGTTAATATACATAACTCAATTCAGAGTCATAAACTGACGCAAGGCTCACCACTGATGGATGGTATACTAAGTTAATATACTAAGTTATTCCATTGATGGATGGTATGTCAAAGTTTTTTATTTTCTTATTCTGACCGCGATCTCATCCTTTTACTCTCTTTCCTTTTTGACTTCTCTTTGCCGTACCTATAAAACGACCCTGCCAAGGCTCGTCACCACCTTTCCTAACTCCCCCTACACCTTCCTCCTCCTTTGAGCTTGAAGCGAGCTCGGGCAGACACCATGTTCACGCCGGCCGAGCTCCCGCCTCGCCGTCGCCGCTTAACGCCATCGTCGGCCTGTCTCGGGAGTATTATTCCCAAAACCACCACCACCCTTAGCTTCTTCGCATCGCAAGCATTCCATTTTCCCCTTTCCCCGTGCCTCGCTACCACCCCTTCGTCGGCACCGTGCCCACACCGCCGCCTCCTGCAGCAAGCAGCCCTCCCCTATCTGTCGCTCTCTGTAGCAACGGAGGAGGAAGACAACTACCGCCTCCCCTCTCTCACCCAATGACATATAGGTCCCACAAGCCATATTTTCATTTTAAAAGTAAAAACCAGGCTATGAGTCCATGACAACATGGTCCCACCATTAATGGTTTAAAAATAATTCAGAAAACCCTTTCTAAAGGACCCACATGTCATTCCCAACAAGTTTTCTCTTTATTCCCAGCCAATCCGGACCATGGAGTCCACCAGTCAGAAATTGACAAGTGTCCTTTTTTCCTTTCTTTGATTTTCCCTCCCAAGAAACTTCTGCCCCATTCTTCTTTATACGAACTCTGATTAATATGATTATTATTTCTAAATTCAATCCCTATCCAACAATTTGAATTTAATTTATAACCTATTTAAATTTATTTGTGTTCAATTGAATTTATTTGAATTTAGTTGTTTTTAACGTATTAGATTCTGAGGCTCTGGAAAAGTAGTCACTAACCCCGATCAAAACTAGGCAACCAAGCAAGGAAAATCCTTATGTTGATCATGTTGAGGCTACTTTTCAAATACAATTAATTTGCTTTAATATTATTACTTGCATGATTCCGTAACGCATGTTAGGTGTTGATGTCTAGTTAATATCTGTCAATTATTAAGTCCATCCTTGATTGATTGATAATAACTACCTTAATTAATCGCCCTTGGTAAATCATTAGGAGGTAATGGTAATGGTTATGCTAAGACTTGCTTAGTGATTAGGGTAAAAATTGACACAAACATTGCCGTCACGGTATGAGATTATATTTTTCATGAAAGTAGTGTGGTGACATAGGTTGCCGCTAAGAAGAAACGACTCACTCTAATAATTCCTTTTTTTACTGTTTGATTCATAGCTACAACACACTTTACAATATAAAAACAAGATAACAATAACTACAGACCTATATTTAAAAAGACAAAGACTCGGAACTGAAGAGTGGGAGGTGAGAAGGCGCGCCAATAGGGATTGGGCCTTTCCACCCAACAGCCCGTAAAATGCCTAAAAACTCTCACACCCTTTTCCATAAAAAAACAAGCTCAAATTTACAAGGTACCCAAAAACCTCAATGGAGAAATATTGATACGGACACGAGAGGAAGACCTGCTCAAATTTACTGTTCCATCGGAATCTTTCACTCGTTTTAGTCCGAGCGTGGGACACGAGAGGAATCTTTCGTTGCGTCAGGATAGAGACAGTCAAGCGTGAACGCAGGTCAACAGGAAAGAAAGCCGTTCGGGCCCGCACCTTTTACTTCGCCTTATAATTTATTACCGTAATTTATAGTTTTTAGTTATTTATAAAAAAAATATGAAATAACAGAAACTCACATACAATTTTAAAGAATATAAATAAAATTACTAAAGTATATTATACACTCAACTTATAGACTCCATCTTGAAAAAAATACTTCGTGTAAAAAGTCAAGTTATAAGTTTAAAAGAGCCTACCCATTGGTTAGTTACTAAAAAAACTACTATAATATAAAAAAAATTATAAGCTAGGGATTTTAAGCCCAAATGAGCATCCCAAAACTTCCAACCAAAGGTATAGGCTCCTGCTGATGGAGAACAATTACATGGGGTTTGTGATAGGGGACAGAGATTACATCAATCCAGTGTAGAAGACAGACCTTCTCACGGAGAAGAGCAGTGTTTATAGCTCCGTAGTTGTGCTCCTGGAGCTCGTAACGGGGAAGGCGGCGAGGTACATGTAACGCCCCTGGTTTCTGGGAATAGGCCGTCATTACCTTCCGTAATAGCTCAGGAGTTCATTTACAGATATAAGGAGTATTATGCCTGCTTATGAATAATTAAACAGGGTTAATTTAATTAAAATAAGACCTAATGGACAATGTTAACAACTTTACAGGCGTCTAAACCCAAAACTTAACTTAGAAACAGAAGATTCAAAGAAAACTCCCACATGAACGCTTGAGTGTAGTCGTAACCCTATCACGTAAAGCTTGAGGTCTCCTTTCTTCTTCCAGTATCTGTTGTCGTGGAAATATAGCAAGATTGAGTACAATCAATATTATTCAGCAAGTCTCTATAGCAGAATGCATTTATAGGGCTATCATATATATGTAAGGTTAAATCAAAGGATGGTTTTATGTTTCTTTTGCATAAGCTAGATTTTCAATATCATATCATAATTAGATTTCAAACATATGACTTAGCCATTTTAACTGGAATAAATTAAATAAGATATCCATAAGCATTTGACTATGTGGGGGCAACTCTCCTCATAGGTATTTCACATGTCCAATCATGGACCTCAGCAATATTTTCAGACGGTGAACAATAGCCGATGGCTGGGATTTCGCACTAGTAGACGGGCAGGGGTACCTTTGCAACTGCTCCCAGGTATCTGTGTTTCGCAACGACACTCGTTGCAGTCGTTGCTCTGGTAGTCATACTGTGCTTTACTCACAGGGAGCACAAGAGACGACAGCTGAGAGGATTTTTTGACAAAAATTGTGGCCAAATACTCAAAGACAATGAGCATCAGCATCTTCAAGAAAGAGCAGTTGGACAGGATCACGAACAACTACAGCAACACTATTGGAAAGGGGAACTTCGGCGAGGTTTTCATGGGAACTACTGAGGACAACCGACGAGTTCAGTAAAATGCTCTATCGCAGTCAACAACCAAGATGATTCCATGAACAAGATCACCATACAATTGCAGATCTGGCCAAGAGTGGGAAAGGTTGAGTCATATCCAGCATGTCAAGGCCTACGCACATGATGAATACAATGAAAGGAAATGGTATGTGCTGTACACAAGAGATCCATACAACTTGGAGACAAATATCAGCCGCTTTACCATATCTTGAGGTAAATTAGCACAACTGCTTCGTCTTAATTTGTTGCCTTGCTCTGTTCATTTAATTTGTTTCCTTAATTGCCACTTGCTGATTCCATCTTTCATCCTTAATTTCTCTCGACAGCATCAGGGGATGAAGAGGAATAGGAGACACACTTCGATGGGAAGAACAGGGGCAAGAATATCCGTCCGAGGCATGCTTGCTTGCAGAAAGATGAAGTGGCCTCGATCATTTTACTTTCACAACTTCTTCGACCAGACCAGGACCATGCACTGACAGGCTTGTTCCTATTAGAAATGAAAACATGTTAGCCCTCTCGATAAACAAAAAAAAACTGTCTTATTTAGTAGATTAGAGTTTGCTATGGTGTATTATTTAGTAGATTAGAAAGATGGGTCCGAAACTTGGGGAATGTATTCCTACTTCGTTTTCTTTTGATCGGTAGTTTTCACAGCAAAATATCATGTCTAATTTTACCTATTGCACAGATTGCTTGACAATGTCGTTCTCAATGGTAGGCATTGGGTTTGCTTGACAATGTCGTTCTCAACCTGTCAGAGTCTGCCGCTTACTCTGCTCTGCAACTCGACAGTGTTTTCATGCAATCAATTACTGAAGCTGCTTTCTTGTGGACTTGCAAAGGTGGCTGATTTTGTTCAGGGGATTTTGGCAGTGGCATACCACCTTCCAATGTACGATGCTCCTCGGCTTCCTGCAGCTAAAAAGTTCCATTTGTGTGGTGCCACTCTTCACTCACTCTATATGATGTTAGTTTTCATACGCTGGTACTTGCATTGCATGATGACATGTATATTTCTTTGCTCAGTGCCTCTAAGATACTATGGTAATTGATGTGGTTTAGACACTTGTGTTTACTGAGCAAAGCTGTAAGGAAAGAAAAATTGTTACATGGAGTCCTATCTGGATGCTATCAAAGCCACACTGTTATCTGAGAAAAAACCATGAGAACTCATGAAGTATGCAACATGTGGCCTTGTAGTAGAACTGTTGGATGATTAGATTAGTTTAACTGTGTCAGCGTTTCATGCAGGATAGGAGCTTCAACGCTTTGGGGAAATTTGATATGAACTAGTGGTCTTGTACTCTTCACTAATTGAATATGCCAAGTGAGTATTAAACTTTGAGCTCTAAATAAAATTCTGACAGACTGGAACTACAAAATACTTTCGGTTAGCAGACAGCACAAAACAGAGTGATCACCAAATAGCTCTGAAATCAGGCAACTAACTTGACATACTCCAGAGTATAGACTCACAAGTAAACAAGTTATGCAGAAAGCCGAAATGGCTAACAGAGGTATATGTAATATGGAAACAGTGATCACAGACTGCAAAATTATTTCAAAAGTATCTAACTGCAGGAATAAGACTGAAATAACAAAGATTTAGAGCTCAAGTTTTAACATTCAATTTCAGCATAAGACCAATATCCTCATTGAGCTAACAGCCGAACCCACATGCATCTCTTTGCAATAATCAACCAGTGACAAATCACAAATATATGAAACAGATCACAGATTGCAAAGAGCTGACAGCCAATATACTCATAAAGCTAGTGATATTAGTCTTTTTACAATAATCAACCAGTGACAAATCTTTGTGGTGAAGGGTTATTTTGGATTGGATTTTGGTTTTTGTTGGGCGCGGGGGCACTCATATTAGTCTTCGGTTGTTTCACATGTTTACTGCTTAATGGCCTGAATGTAGTTACGTGTTTCGAACCCAAACAGGCCGCGCTAGTTTTGTCCGTGTCTACGTTCATTCGGGCCTTAATGGCCTGAATGGGCCGAAGCTTCCACAGGGGCCTTTATGGGCCAAAATTTCCCGCATGTTGCCGCGGTCGAGTCCATTGTTGTCCTTAATAGTCTTTGAATATAACCCTTTTTCGGCCTAGAATTTCTTTTTCGTGGCAGACAACGTGGTTAGAACGGTCCAATCGTGCCAACATATGCGTTGTCGAACCACTAGTTAAATGCTCCGTTTAGGCTAATACAAGATGCTAATTTAAACTCTTCTACTTCAGTGGGTTATATGCACAGCTACGTGGCATGAAGATTGATCGGTGAATGGAAATCCAAGGATTATTACTAGTAGCAAGGAATAATCAAATGGAAGGTTTACTACATATACAGTGCAAACATACTTGGGCAAACCAGTCCTGTAAATTCACTCCATACCGAACCATATATAGCAGCTCATGAACCAAACTAGAGTATCAGGGTCATTTAACGCCAGCACGGCACAGCCACGAGATTCCAAGGGACGTGCACGGCTCCGTAACTGGTGTATGCGTAGACCCATGTCTCACGGCCAGAAGTGATATCGTCACCACGTGCAACTTGCTAGTGGTTACATACCTAGAACGAATTAAACGTCTACCTAGCCAGCAAGGTCTCATCGATCTTGCTCGTACGCATGCCACGCCGCCATGTGCGCTATCGATTAGTTTGAGGCCCGATATTGAGCTGGATCTATGATTAATTTGTTGAGGAATCATTGTTGGTGATCAGTCTGATCGATTTCTTTGCTATATAAAAACCAGATTAATTACGGAAGATAGAAATAATAGATTGAAACTCATAGATAAAGAAAACTTCCTATCTTTCTTTGTTGCTTTCTTTTCTCATACGTGTGTACAAAATAGTCAATAGTATTTTCTATTTATAGTCTAGTAGTAAGGTACCCACCATAGGCTAAGGCTTCAAACACAGGCCTAGGTTTCTTAACACTCCCCTTGAACACTCATCCGACACGTTCATGCCTCATCGAAACTCCATAAAAAACCAGTGAAAAATTTTTTCATATGACTTAGTATGTAGTACCCTAATTTCGTCCATCTTTTGCAATTTATGGGTATATTAGTTTCGTCCATCTTTTACAATTCATGAGTATCTTTTGCAATATATATACAGATATTAACGAGTGCGAGCTTCAAAAATCAGATCCTAAGAGGTACAAGAAGCATTATCTTTGTCAAAGTGGTAGCACATGCCGTGATACTACGGACGGTGATTACGAGTGCGAATGCACCTTTGGGCAAAGAGGAGATGGTAGAAGTGATAAGGGATGTCGACCCGTATTCCTCGCGCCTTCAGCGGCGACAATAGGTGGGCATTCATTCTTACTATACTAACTAGCTAGCTAGCTGAATTATTTATGGTCTTTAGTTGAATTAATGCAATCAAGATGACATGCATCGAGCCATCGATCCATGCAACACCATGAATTACTAATATAATAGATCTACGCTATCTGTGTTTCGCAGCGACACTCCTATCGTGCTTCACTCACAGGGAGCACAAGAGACGACAGCTGAGAGGATTTTTCGACAAAAATGGTGGCCAAGTACTCGAAGACCATGAACATCAGCATCTTCAAGAAAGAGCAGTTGCGCAGGACTAGATTATAAATCGTACCTAAAACAAAGCCGGGGGAAACGCCGCGCGGAGGGAGCGGCCACGTCGCCCGCGCGCGCTCCCTCCGGCGCGTGGCGAGGCAAATGTTTGTACGGTCGGGGGAGGCATTCTCCTCAGTTTTTTCGAAATTGCGTACATGTCCTTGGTTCTCGCGAAAAGATCCCTGATATTTTTTTAAACCCCTCCCTTTTGCGTGATGGCCCCCCGCGGTTTTTTGAAATTACGCACGGGTCCTCATTTATTTACGTACAGGTCCCCCCACGGTTTTTTTACGTACAGGTCCTCGCTTTTTTACAAAAAAACCCTTTACCTTTTGTGGCGAGGCAAATGTTTGTACGGTCGGGGGAGGCATTCTCCTCAGTTTTTTCGAAATTGCGTACATGTCCCTGGTTCTCGCGAAAAGATCTCTGATATTTTTTTAAACCCCTCCCTTTTGCGTGATGGCCCCCCGCGGTTTTTTGAAATTACGCACGGGTCCTCATTTATTTACGTCTGGTCCCCACGGTTTTTACGTCTGGTCCTCGCTTTTTTACAAAAAAACCCTTTACCTTTTGTGGCGAGGCAAATGTTTGTACTGGTCGGGAGGCATTCTCCTCGATTTTTTGAATTGCGTACATGTCCACGGTTCTCGAAAAGATCCACGATATTTTTAAACCCTCCCTTTGCGTGATGGCCCCGCGTTTTTGAAATTACGCACGGTCCTCATTTATTTACGTCTGAGTCCCGCGGTTTTTTACGTCTGGTCCTTGCTTTTTACAAAAACCCTTTACCTTTTGTGGCGAGGCAAATGTTTGTACTGCAGTCGGGAGGCATTCTCCTCGATTTTTCGAATTGCGTATATGTCCCCGGTTCTCGAAAAGATCCCGATATTTTTAAACCCCTCCCTTTTGCGTGATGGCCCCCCGGGGTTTTTTGAAATTACGCACGGGTCCTCATTTATTTACGTACAGGTCCCCCCGCAGTTTTTTTACGTACAGGTCCTCGCTTTTTTGCAAAAAAATCCTTTACCTTTTGCGAAAATACGCATATGCCCTTGGATTTTTTTAAAATAATTTCTCGCGATTACGGTGCCTGGCGTGGCGTGGCGCCGTGCCTGCGAGGCTAGTTGTAAATAGCTACGGCTAAATTACAAGACGTAGCCAGGCATGGCATGTGGTGTCAGCTCATGTGCGCTGTGGCTCCTAGTCGCTCAGAGCTCCATTAGTACTCGATCAATTGAATAGAGTTTGTTTTACCAACTTACTCTGATTGATTCGATCAATTGAATGGAGTTTGTTTTACCAACTTACTCTGATTGATTCGATCAATTGAATGGAGTTTGTTTTACCAACTTCCTCTGATTGATTCGATCAATTCAATGGAAGTTTGTTTTACCAACTTCCTCTGATTGATTCCATCTGTATGCTTGTTTCCTACTGTTTTGTTTGGCTATATTGTGTTTTACTATGCAGCTGGTGGCGGCCGGCCAACGTCAACAGCTCTAGACAACGGCAGCACATGCAATGAGCATTGATCGAACATGTGCTCTGTGGCTCCCAACAGAGCGGAGCTCCATCGTAATCTACTACGCACGCGCGACACGAGAGGTGCCATGGCGACGGTCCTGGATACCAGCTGGGCATGCTGCTCGGTGTCTCCGGCGAGATCGACAACCTGGGCGTCAAGCAAGCTTGGGAACCTCAGGAACTTCCTCGCCCACGCTTAATTATTCATGCCTGGTTAACTTACTTAGAGATTTGCCAACCGTAACATAGTTTAATGATGTGGCATCTTGTCTTTTTCCTTGATGACCAGAGTTTGATTCCACCAACTACGGATTGGATAGATTATTTGTATAAATTTTTTGCTTTAATTATCCAAGATTTAAACCTATAACCAGTGGTTTACGAGTGAATACACTAGTTAATTATCTCACCCTTCCAAAGAAACTTGACAATGATTGCATACCTAGAACGAATTAGGACATCAGGAGTGTATATATATCGCAATGGGCCTTAAGGTAGGCCCCACCTAATTGTTAAGGCTAACTCGTTATGTTTGAGGCCACCGCTCGGCTGTAACAAGAATCCCACTCGGCAGTAAAAAAAACAAAATGTGGTAGTTGGTAGTTGGCTGGTAAAGGAGAGAGAACAACATGATTAAAAGAAAATTGTATTTTAATGTTTGTGGTCAGGTCTTTAGCTTGAGGACCGATCTTAAGCTTTTTTTGCTTATGACCTGCTTAAAGTCAAATCTATAATATATAAGATCGATTTTAAGGTAACTTATGTTCCTTCATACACTTCGGATGTCCTTAAACGTCTACCAAGCCAGCAAGGTCTCATGATCTTACAATGATTACTTTGAGGCCCGATTGAGATGGATTGCAGTAACAAAAAAGAAATCATTTTGAATAACGTAACGAAACGCAGGAACCAATACCGCATTTAAAAAGTGTCCACTCGAGGGGTCATTGAACAACGCATGCACAAATGTGTTATGCATGCATGCATAGTTAAAGAACTCTTATATAAAATTTTGATATGAGATGCTAGAGATAGAATTAAACTCAAACGATCCACACATAGGAACAAAATTGCATATAATATTCATTATAATTTGCATTCTTTTAATTATATTAATATGGATATAACTATTATCTCTATTATTGGGGATGCCGATTAAAATGATAAAGAACAAGTATTTCCTTCAAAAAATATAATCTATATCCTTTGTTTTAATATATACTAATATATATTAATATCATAAATAAAATCAATTATACAAATATGGAAATTAAATTGAATTGATAATGCTCTAAAATTATAATATTTTAATTCTTTTATGTTATTTGCAACCATTTATTTTTCGGATGTAGTTTCTTTGTTATCATATACATACATACATATATATATACACACACACACCGCTAAATTATTTAAATATGCTATAAGAATAATGCTTGTGTAGATGCACGTGGTTTTGAAAAGTTGTGTGGTTTATATTGAAATTGCATCAGAATGGTGAAATTTCATCACATTCTTGAAGGTGGCTTATTTGACATAATTAAATTTAAAAAATTAAAAATATAAAAAATATGCTAGCTCATCACGGACAACACAAACAAATACGGGAAAAAAGAACCGGCAAAAAAACTAAAAAAAGCTAAAAATTCAAAAAAAAGACAAAATTTATAAATAGTATAAAATAAGCTAAAAGCTAAAACCAAAACGAGCGAAACCTAAAATCCCAACTCATCCACGTGAAACAAATATGGTGGGGTTCTGCAGCCTAACAAATACTAGGAAACTGCAGTTCGAAGAGTTGTGGGCTCTGTTCTTTTCAGCTTCTAAAAGTTGCTTTTCGAACTTTTCTACGATGGCAAACTAAATAGAGTATTTTTTAAGATAGGGTCTACTAGTTAATTGTAGTACATACTTTCTCGACTTTATTTATATCAGCAAAACCACACGTGAATTTCATTCTCTGTAATCTCTCGTCTAAACAAATCAAAAGTCATAAAGCCGAACCAAAAGCCATGCAATGCCAAAAAAAAACAGGCCGTGGTCTCTTCCCTACCTCAGGACTTGGGTTACAATGCACAGGTCATTTTCTTGGGTCGCATTCGTCCAACAAATGCTGAGCTGGGTTGGTGTGACCTGTCGGGTTTTCAAGTTCAAAGCTGGCCCCATTTGGCAGCTGCATTTTAACATCGGAGTTTTTGCTAATTTAAGTTCAATCCCGATGATTCATTTAGCATTCTTTTTCAAGGCTACGGGTACTATTCATTTAGTATTTGCTAGCCTGTTGACCAATGCGGTGCTATTTCAACTCTTAACAAAAAGAAGCAACCTCCGAGACCTTATTTAAAAGCCTCGACTTGAGGGGTCATTGAACAATACGCATGCAGAGATATTGAGCTGCTCTTAGAGCAAGTCGTGAAGACCCATCCATCTCTCCAAGACTCCAACCCAAGTCAAGGTACGTGCGTAATTTTGGCTCCCTCCAAGATTCCACTGTCTTGCAAGCTCTAGCTCCCCTATTTTCTCATCTCCGATCTTCTTTGCCTTTGCTCTCATGGTTAGAATTTTGTCCGGCCGGATTTGCAGTTTTTCATGCATCTATAGGAACGTAATAAAGTGGGTAGCTTCTGGTAAAATGATTTCTAGTATTGTTCTTTCCTTGGTGACATGTATTTCGACTTTCAGCATTGGTACGTAAAATCTTTAGCCAAAACTAATGGCAGAGATGATGTTCGGGTTAACTTAATTTGTTGCAGCAAAAAGGAGGTAGCAAACCTGAAGTAATGGCGGTAGTCCTGCATGCCTTCGCGTCCTACATACTAAACATGCTCTCCAAGATGGCGAGAGAAGAGGTTGGCATCCTGCTCGGTGTCTCCGGCGAGATCGACAACCTGGGGGAGAAGCTGCAGAGCCTCAAGGACTACCTCGCTGATGCCGAGAGGAAGCGCATCACCGACCAGCACGTGCAGGGATGGGTGAGGAAGCTCAAGGACGTCATGTACGACGCCACCGACATCCTCGAGCTCTGCCAGGTCAAGGCCATGGATCAACCGCAGGGCGTGTCCTCCGAGGCAGGCATGGGTTGCTGCAACCCCTTGCTCTTCTGCCTGCGCAATCCGCGCTTCGCCCACGACATTAACGGCCGCATCAAGAAGCTCAACCAGAGGCTAGACGGTATCTGCAAGACGGCTGCTGGGTTCAACTTCATCAAGCTGGATACCTACCAGGACCGGAGGATGGACCGAGCCCGACCTTCATATGAGCGGAAGACGGATCAGGTGTTGGACCGGTCGGGAGTGGTTGGGGAGAAGATCGAAGAGGATACCAGAGCGCTGGTGGAGAAGCTCGTGACGAAGGTGGAGGGAGATAACGATGGCATCATGGTGGTCGCCATCGTGGGTGTCGGCGGGATCGGCAAGACCACCCTCGCCAAGAAGGTCTTCAACGACGAGGCCAACCAAGACAAGTTCGACAGGAAGATATGGCTGAGCGTCACACAAGACTTCAACGAGGCAGAGCTGCTGATGACGGCCATCACCGCCGCCAACGGGGACCTCCCTGCCGCTGGGACTCGAGACAGGTCCCTACTTGTGCCAGCCCTCGTCGACGCCATCAGGGACAAGAAGTTCTTTGTAGTGTTGGATGACATGTGGAGTGCAAGAGAATGGACCGACCTGCTCAAGGCTCCCTTCAGTCATTGTGCCCCCGGTAGCCGAGTGCTCGTCACCACAAGACTCGACACGGTTGCCCGAGCGATGAAAGCCGTGCATCCCTACCACCGTATCGACAAATTAGGGCCTGAAGATGCCTGGTCCTTGCTCAAGAAGCAGGTCAGCTACTAATCTATTTATTTAGTCGCGAAAGAGAGATCTCAAGATATCTGTCTGCGTGATCGCAGCTTTAAATAATTAACAGGCAATCTTATGGTTCATTTGACAATTCAATTTACTAGTGCACTGACTTTTATTAGCTTCTTTTCTTTTTACTACCAATATACTATTTGATATTAATTCCATGGGTTTAACTGCGTGCAGGTAGTCTCAAGTAGGGACGATGAACCTAATATTGATACGCTGAAGGATATTGGAATGGAAATTATAGCAAAATGTGATGGCTTACCGCTTGCTGTAAAAGTAATGGGAGGACTCTTGTGCCAAAGGGAGAAACGACGAGGTGACTGGGAGAAGGTTCTTAATGATTCTATATGGTCAGTATCTGAGATGCCCGAAGATCTAAACTATGCAATATACTTAAGCTATGAAGATTTGCCTCCTTGTTTGAAGCAATGCTTTCTGTTCTATTCACTTCTCCCTAAAAATACAGTGTTCTTTGGTCATACAATTGTTAGTATGTGGATTAGCGAAGGATTTTTTCATGGAAACTCGGAAGAATTAGAAGCATTGGGAGGAGATTTCTATGAGCAATTAATATTGAGGAACCTTATAGAGCCAGATACAAAGTGGGTTGGTCAATGCGTTTGCAACATGCACGATGTTGTTCGCTCATTTGCTCAATATGTGGCTAGGGATGAAGCACTAGTAGCTCACAGTGGAGAAACCGATATTTTTAAACGCAATACACAAAAGTTTCTTAGGTTGTCTGTACAAACCAAAGGATTGCAATCGGATGAATTTGAGTGGAGGTTTTTACGAGAGCAGAAATCACTAAGAGCACTAATATCAGTTGGCCATATAAAGATTAATCCTGATGATTCTCTTTTTAAGTTTACAAGCTTACGTTCTCTGCACATAGATTCTGCAAAATGCGCTGCATTGGTTGAATCTTTGTGTCAACTCAAGCACTTGAGGTATTTGTCCTTGGAACGAACTGATATATCTAGATTACCGGAAAACATCGGCACGATGAAATTCCTGCAATACATTAGCCTTCGTGGTTGTAAAAGTTTGGTGAAACTTCCTCGTAGCATTGTAAAGCTGAGGGAGTTGAGGTCTCTTAACCTTATTAACACAAGTATAAATGATATACCTAGGGGATTCCGTGATCTAACAAATATGAGAAACCTAGGTGGATTTTTAGCCCACATGGACGATGATTGGTGTAGTTTGGAAGAGTTGGGGCCACTTTCCAACCTCAGGCTTGTTGTATTAGATGGTCTGAAGAATGTATCTGCTTCCTCGTCCGCCGCAAAGGCCAGGCTCTATGAAAAGACGCAGCTTATGGATCTGGACTTATACTGCACCAACAGAATGGGAGATGATGGGCTGGTCAAAGGCGCCTCTGAGGAAGAGCAACGACGAATTGAGGAGGTGTTTGATGAGCTCCGCCCTCCGTCGTGCTTAGATCATCTTGTCATCGAAGGATATTTTGGTCAACGGCTCCCAAAATGGATGATGTCGTTGACAGCAGCCGTGTCCCTCAAGAACTTGAGGATTCTAATGATGGAAGACTTGACCTGTTGCACCCAACTCCCAGATAGTTTGTGTCAGCTCCCCTGTTTACAGTTCCTTCAGATTAGACAAGCTCCAGCCATTGAGCATGTCGGTCCCGAATTCCAGCAGCAGCTCTACCATGACCGTAGTCGTCATCCTTCATCCCAGGCGGCAGCTGCATTTCTGAAATTGCATGAGATGAACTTCATAGGAATGGTGGAGTGGAAGGAGTGGGAATGGGAGGAGCAAGTGCAAGCCATGCCTGTCTTGCAGAAGCTTCTTATCGATGGCTGCAAGTTGAGGCGTGTTCCTCCTGGCCTTGCCTCCCATGCAAGGGCTTTGACAAGGTTACGCGTACGCTCTGTGCAGCACCTCAACTCTCTGGAAAACTTTGCTTCTCTCGTTGAGCTTGAGGTGTATGAGAACCCCGACCTCGAGAGGATCACTAATCTCCCCAAACTGCAAAAGCTTGACGTCACCCGTTGCCCAAAGCTGAAGGTATTGGAGGGCATGCCTGCACTCCTGAGGCTCGAGCTGTGGGATTTCGACATGGAAACACTCCTAGGATACCTGCTAGATGTAAAACCAAGACATTTGGTGCTACACTGCAGCCTAGAGTTGCTCACCTCCATAGCCGCGGGACAATCTGGGCCAGAGTGGGAAAGGTTGAGTCATATCCAACATATCAAGGCCTATGCACGTGATGGAGATAATGAGAGGAAATGGTATGTGCAGTACACAAGAGATCCATACAACTTGGAGACAAATATGGTTGTCAGCTCTACCAAATCTGGAGGTAATTTGTTGGCTTGCTCTGTTCGTTTAATCTGCTTCCTTAATTTCCATCTTTTGATTCCATCTTTCATCCGTATGCTAGTCTGAATATACTTCCTGCTTTTCCTTCTAGTTCTTGAAAGAAAGTTTTCCAACTCTTTTTGTTTCTCTTGACTGTGTTGTTGCAGGGGATGAAGAAGAATAGGACGTGCGCGGATAAACAGTTGAGAAAGGGGAGAATGTAAATTAAGGAAATTGCGGAAAATTAATCGGCGACTTCGTCATTCTTTTTCTTACTTCAGTTCATGACTTCAACTCCACGTGTACGACCAGATCATGCATGCAGAGTTTCTTCATAGGTACATTACGAACATGTATTTTAAATTCTTGGCAATACTACTAAACAAGCCTTTTGTACTATAACGTATCGCTATTTTCCAAGTTTCTCGCAGCTAGCATATAACAGTTCTCATCATTTATGATTCGTGATTTTGGTGTCGTGCGGGTTGAAATAAGCTAGTTTATGATTGAAATTGTATTGTAGTTAGCTGGAATTATACTGTAGCTGATAGTGGTTTATTTAGCGTAACTAAATTTATAACTGACTGAAATTGTACTAGTATGACATAGTAATAAAGATGCTTCCACTCATGTCTCTCCCTTCTCTGTTGGAAGCTGCTAGTTCAGTCAGTACCATGGTTTGGACAAATCAGTCGCTTACATGCATGTCAAAAAAGAACTTTATACGTTTACTCCAGATGCATGGTCATGGTAATGGTATAGATGTAATTAGAGGTGAAAAATGGATACGAATTATCCATATTATTTAGTTACCGTATTCGATATGATACGAATATGATATATAATTTTTCCATCAGATTAACAATTTCTATCCTGTTTGTATTCGTATAGAAGTCTGAATGTGAATGTGATGTGACTTTTACCATCCGAAAAGTTATTTTATCCGGAATATCCGTATTTGTATTCTAATCGACGAAGCAATATGCATATTTTATTACAATACGACTAATTAGTTAGACAAATTTTTTAATTGAACGTGAATTTGTGTTTCCTTAGGTGAAGTAAATGATATAGAATAAGTAAACATGATTGTACGAGGATAAAATATCATTAATATCTTCAAACTACGTAAGTTATAAGGATATTGGGATCTGACTGATTTGTATTTGTGTTCAAAAATATTTGAATTTATATTTATATTTATTTATAAATATGAATACGAATGTGATTTAATCACTATCCTATTCGTTTTCACCTATAGATGTAATGCGGGTGGAAGCTTTGCCGCTCTTGTGGATCTGCCGCTGGAGGCGATGGACTGATGGGGCCACATCAAGTGACGATGCATAATAAAAGCAGGCGCACACTGACTGTCCTTCTGGTTATCTAGTTAGTTTTTTTTTATCTCTGTCGCTTGGTCCTCAGGTCGCAAAACTTACCTGAAAAAGTCTCTTAATTTGCCTTGTGTAAACTTTTCCTTGCAACTTAAGAAAATGCGTACGTGCAAAGATTTTGCGTGTTCTCAAAAAATTAGAAAGGCAACTTGATTTTAGTCACCATTTTTACTTTGGGCGAGAGGCCTTTTCTGTTAAGAAAAATGAACATTCATATTATTTGTGATTATGTATTGTGAACATGAATAGCAACTATTTGTGATTTGTATTGTACCACGACAGTGGATGCAATTTCACCGCTTGGTTCTTTCGCCAAAGGAAATAGACTCGTGATGAGATGAAGGGAATTGATTCGTTCAAGATGGTTGGAGGGAAAAATATAAAAGCACTATTTAAATTAGAGATGTAAATGAGCCAAGCTCGAGTGAATCTATATTGAGGTCCAGCCTGGAGCTAGGTTCAAGTTCGGGTTTGCACGTCTGCTGCAGTGAAACTCGGTTGTTAAACCATATGTTGTAATATAAGATGGTTTTTTTGTTGTAAGCATGTTCTATGATGATATTCTCTTGCTCAACATTCTGTAACTAACTAAGTTTAGGTAGTTGCGGAATAACGGATACAGACGCCTCTAGAAATAGAGGTGTTACACTGCCGGATACTGTACCACCGTCTTCACCGCGGAGAGATGCGGTGGTGGTTGAGTTGCGCAGGGAGGGAGACAGGAAGAAGGCCGAGGAGCGGCGACGGTGGTGACGAGGAGGAGACGAGCGAGCGGCCGCCCACGGGCTTAGTGAATTATCAGAGCGTAGATTGTAGGTCTTTGGCCTCACGGATAATGAAAATCAAATAAACCTCACTCGGTAGTACTGTGCAGTATTTCTTCAAAAGGAAAAAAATAGTACAATTTCAATTATCTATAATAAAATTTTAGTCAAAAGTTACTTTTTTTTGAGACCAAACAAACGGCACCTTAATTTCCTCCGTTGGCTAGTCAATCAATTCGAGCTAGCCGCCTAGCTGCCTAGGTCATTAAACTGAAAGCTGAAAGCTTATGGCTAAAAACACTGTAGCTAGCTGAAAAAACACTGTAGCTGACAGATGCTTATTTAACATAATTAAATTTAAAAAAATTGAAAAATATAAAAAATATGTTAGCCCATCACACACAACGCAAACGAATACGAGAAAAAAAAAGAACCGACAAAAAGCTAAAAAAATCAAAAATTCAGAAAAAGACGAAATTATGAATAGTACAAAAATAAGCTTAAGCCATATTGATCACCACCATATATACTGAGCAGCGGCCAACCTCTCACTAAACTATATACGGAACACAAATACACAATGCTAAAGAAAGATGGTGAACCAGCAACAACTCCTTGGCATTTTTCCGAGGATGTTACCATCACTCCACTTGCCAACTTATTTTTTTTCATAGCAGTAAAAGAATAGAATGGCATCTCAAGAAATAATATGATAATACCACGAATATGAAAATAAACAAGATTTAGTCTTTAAGACTATCTAGACGGTTCTACCATAAACTACACTCTTGTGCTCCATCCATACCAACTCTACTTACCGTCTGTCCAGATACAAAGTAAGTTTAAAGTTTTTGGATTCCAAAATACAGTTAAGATAATACATAAAGAAGCCAAAGACCTCATTCGTTTGCGGTGAGCTCAGCTTAATTTCCTCCATAAACTAACCAATCAATTTGGCCTGGCCGCCCAGCTGCCTGGGTCATTAATTTAGCAATGCGCAACCTCTCACTAATAATACTACATACAGAACACAGACCACACAACAGTCAACAACTCCTTCACTACCCTTGTCACTTGAACCACAAAGTCCTATTTTTTAGGCTTTTACGGTGGTTGTTGGCTTCAATTTCTCCCGAAGCAAAATCAAATCATACCACTCCTTAAAACCATTTCTTTAAATGACTCCTCGGACCAGCCGGCATATACACTATATGCGTTAGCGTCTCCACCATCTATCGTCATCTCAAAAAGCACAACAAAAACTATCAGTCATAGCTAAAAATCATCGACCAAAGTTTAAAAGAACATAGCCAAAATCTTGTGCATGGGCTTCTTTATGCTGGGTTACCTACTACTTCACAGATAACTATAGTGACCTCAGCTTAAGACTTTGTTCATTTCAGTTTCAACTTTTAGCTTATTTTTTACTATTTCTAAATTTCATTTTTTTTCTAGTTTTTTGCTTTTTAAGCTTTTTTGTCGGTTCTTTTTTTTCGTATCCATTTGTATTATCTATAATGGGCTAATATTTTTTCTATTTTAAAATTTTTAATTTTAATTACGCCAAATAAAACACCAACAGATACAGTATAATTTCAATCATCTATAATAAAATTTTAGTCAAAAGTTACTTTTTTCAGACCAAACGAATGACACCTTAATTTCCTTTGCCGGCTAATCAATCAATTCGAGCTAGCCGCCTAGCTGCCTGGGTCATTAAACTATGGACATGTTTTTTTCCTCCAAAGCTGGCATCTTTTAGCTTTTGCTACAGTACTAACTTTTAAACGGAGTATTTTCTTAAGACGGGGTCTACAAATTAAACGATGTATACGTTAAAAACCCAATCTCTGTACCATCCAAAATCGCAAGTGAGTATCTCTCTCCGTAATCTGTACCGTAAATAGCCAACATTCAAAAATTTCAACCAAAAATCATAAACCGCAGCCATTGACAAACAGACCCTATATACAGAGCAGCGGCCAACCTCTCACTAAACTATATACGGAACACAGACCACACAATGCTAAAGAAAGATGGTGAACCAGCAACAACTCCTTGCTTTTTTCCGAGGATGTTACCATCACTCCACTTGCCAACTTATCTTTTTTCATAGCAGTAAAAAAATAGAATAGCATCTCAAGAAATAATATGATAATAAAGAAGCCAAAGACCTCATTCTTTTGCAGGTCATCTCCGCTTAATTTCCTCCGTAAGCTAACCAATCAATTCGGCCTGGCTGCCAGAAGTCCTCATTCTTTTGCAGTGACCTCAGCCGAAGCCAGAAGTCGGATTGGCAGTGACCTCTTTCGAATCCAGAGCATTAGATGCCACGTAATAGGATACAGACGCATGTCATGCAGCGAGTACTGTTGCAAGGAAAAAAAACGTAGACAAGTGATGTAGTCATGGAGATATTGGGGGTGTTCTTTTTGACTTCTAAAAGCAGCTTTTAGCTTTTGCTATAGTACCTAACTTTTAAATGAAGTATTTTCTCAAAACATGATTTACAAGTTAATTATAGTACACGTTAAAAACTTAACATATGTATCAACCAAAATTGCAAGCGAGTATCTCTCTTCGCAATCTCTGTCGCAAACAGCCAAAATTCAAAAATTTCAGCCAAAAGCTATAAGCCGCAGCCAAAAAGAACAGACCCATTATAACCCAATGACACGATGGAGATCAGAAGCAACAAATTCATCAATTGATTCCCGGCCCTTTTTTATACTCCCTCCGTTTCGCTAAATTTGTCCACAGCTTATCATACACCCAGATCAAATAAGCAATAAGTTTAAAAAATAGTTAATAAGAATTGATCACATATACCCCTATTAAAATGCTTTCATAATATCTTTAATATATGCTGATAAAACGGAGTGGTCAAAGTGACATATTTTTTACTTTGAAAACTAAAAAAACATCACTCTTTAGTAACCTAGGAGAGTATATGCATGTTCTTTTTAGTTTCTAAAAATTAATTTTTTTTCTATAGTAACTAGTTTTCAAATGGAGTGTCTTTTCAAGGTGATGTCTATAAGTTAATTGTATTACATATTGTATTGACTTTATTTATATTAACCAAAACCTCATACGGATTTCTATTACTCTATACCCTCTCACGAACATCCAAAAGTCATAAATCACAGTCAAAAGACATAAACATCTTAAGAAATAATAGGATAATAAAGAAGCCAAAGACCCCATCTGTTTGCAGTGACCTCAGCTTAATTTCTTCCCTAAACTAATCAATCAATTCGAGCCGGCCGCCCAGCTGCCTGGGTCATTAATTTAGCAATGCTCAACCTCTCACTAATACTACATACAGAACACATACCACACAACAGTCAAGGAAGATGGTGAACCAGCAACAACTCCTTGACATTTTTGGGAGGATTTTACAATTGTAACAATTGTATATTTTGTTTAATTATAACCCGTTAATTGGTGGTATTATAATCCCAATTTGAATCATGTATCGACCATCATCACATTCACATGTTCATTAGCATAAGCTGTACCAGCAAGTTGACTAGCTAGCTGCGTCTACGTGCCATTTTTTCTTTATTTTTTTTATGATAGTAGTTGGAATCAATCGATTCGACAATCCATTACTAGAGCTTATCCACACATGCTTGGTCAAAGTAATTAGAGCTGGCTGGCGTAGACTAAGCTAGCCAGCAAGGTCTCCGGAGCTTGGGCTTCTTTTCTACAGGTTCCTCTCTTGATATATGTCTGTACATTTTCGTAGCCTCCTCTGCGATCCTAGATGCTATACTTGTCATTTTTGTAAGGATGAGGTGTATTTTTGAAAGGTATGACCAGTAATTGATAAGACCAATGACAGTACAATTATAGAGAAATTGAGTGCACTATGTTAGTTGATCAATATTCATGTCAACTTCTGGGCTCTCGTTTCTATCCAATATAATTTGTACGGTTCTTAATTAGGCACAATGTTTGTTTCAAGCACAGCAGATATGAATCACAACGTTAAATTACCGACAAATGGTAACTATCGAGACTGCATACAAGGAACCTTCCTTGTAACATTTATCAATCAATAGGCCTGATGCTAGCTTACAAACTTGTCTGTTCAGTTATTCTGACCGAGACAACAATAAAATATCACATCCAGCACGTCAAGAATCTTTATTCTTGATACTGGACATTAAAAATGTTATCACATTGCATTAACAAAAAGATCATCTCAATTCCTTAGCTACCTACTTGTGCTATGTGTGTAGAACTGATGGTGGTTGAGAAGTAGAAAATCTATGACAGAACGTGTCCCATCCACAACAATATGCTTATTTTTGAACTTAAATCTTTGTTTCAAAAATACTTTTTATTCTCTGCGTCGTAGTTTGAAAGCACGGTTGATGATTTCTCAAACCAAATGGGTTTGTGAAGCTAGTTCTGAACAATTTACTCTAATAATTAACTCTCTTCTTGGCAGCACCTTGATCAGGTTCCTGAATTATGGAAGAAGGTACTCACTGCCAATTAATCAATGGGCTAAGTTGAAAACTCGGAGATCAGATCATATCAGATCACATGGAAAAGAAAGCAACATATTTTAGCAACTCTTCTGTTGCAATTGATACATTGAAACAGGTTATCCGAATGTTCCAAGTTTGGAGGATTGGTTTGTTCACAGGTTGGCATGCTCTTTCGCAAATCACTTTGCGAAAGGAACAAAGAGACCCTTCTTTCTCTAAAAAGAATTGTTGACGCTTCTGAAAGGAGGAGCTTTTTGTTGACAAGTTTAGATTTGATATGAGCATATTTGTCAAATGATCTAACCATTTGACGCTTATGACTTATTTGGTTTTAACTTGTCTATACATGAATTGTCATGATCTAAATAGCATTCTCTCTTGTTATGGCTTGGTGTAATACTTAGATTATCATTCTGGATACTCCTCATGGCTCTATTGCTTAACATGAATAAAACACAGTCATTTCATTGAAGTCATGCTCCATTTCTTTCCTTGCATCTTGATGATTTTATTGCCAAAAGGGGGAGCATAATGGAGAAAAAAGCATAACAATGGAATTTTCTGGAGCTTTTGAGAAAATTGCTTTTTCTGTTTTTGCTCCTTTCTGTCGACATGGTCTTGTGCTTCTCTGTCTTCCATTAAGACCATGTTCGGTTTTCTCTGTTAAAACTAAAAAACAAACTCAACCTTATGCTTTTTCTGTGTTTATCAATATACTCATCAAGGGGGACATTGAGAGACTATGTGGAGATATCTCATGTTTGTGATGAGTAATTGACCCTTGTTTTAAAAAGTTTGAGTTTGATTTACGCCTTTTTCCTCAAAGTCGTAGCCCATTGAGTAGTCGGCGGTGCCCCTTACGACCACGTTGGCCGTGGTCGGTTGTCTGCAGAAGGGTTTACGACCACTAAGAGCAATCCCCGCATCCCATGACTTATTTGGTGTATTATGCATTTTGCATTGCAGTCTGGAGCTCCAAACCCCTCACCATCTGGTGGAGGTAAGTGATGTGTGGCTAACGAAGGCCGGTGCAAGCGAGACTGACCTGCAGGTACATTAAGTATGCTACGTGGACTGTAAGCCGATACAAAGCGCTGGCGCGCGCGATGGCACTAAACTTATTGTCTGTTGGTTTCTGCAAAGGCAATCCGATAATTTCCCAATTAAAAAAGGAAAAAAGAGAGAGAGGTAGGGCCCACCTATCAGTGGGACGGCCAAGGTGATAAGGGGAGGAGACGCGGTCTCCTTTCGTGACGGTTTGCCTGCGTGTGTGCTTCGTCTTCGACAGATGTGTGGACCACCATGCTAGTTTATATAAAATAGACGCATATTGTGTAAAACTACGACTGGAAACTTGGGATAGTTTTTGTGTCGTCTTCATCCACCAAACGCTGAGTCAGATTGGCTTGACCTCTTTGGAATCCAATGTATTCGATGCCATGTAGGATAAAGACGAATCATAACTATATTATAGCAGGGGGACTCTCTGGCTCGTGAGGCGTGCCACATCACCCTTTTTGCAAAAAAAGCCCCTGCATTTTGCGAAATCACGTAAAGATCCTTGGTTCTTGCAAAAAGGTCCCCACCAAGTTTTTTTTTCAAAAAGCACCCTCCACTTCACCGAAATTACGTATTCTTTGTTGGGTAGCGCCCCGCGGTTTTCCAAAAATATATATGGGTCCTCATTTAGTTACGTACAGTCCTTACAGGTCCTCGGTTTTTTTGCGAAAAAGTCATTCGGTTTTCTCGAAATTACGCATGTGTCCTCGATTTTTTTTAAGAAATTCCTCGCGAATTACCGTCTCTTTTACTTCAGTCTACACGGTAGCTAACACGGCGTGGCGTAGCTAGTATCATTCAAAATTGGGGGCAAGTATGTAGCGTGTGCAGCGTGGACTACTTTTTAAGAAAAGAATATATAATACCTAGACATGCGATTTAGTCACAGGGATATTATAACACAATGATATGATGGAGATTAGAGACAACAAATGCATCAATCAACTACCCAAATTATCTGCGTAATTAGACGGCTAGATTCTACAATATTTATTTATATCTGAAGATACATTTTTTTATGATATTTTCTTTAATTTCCGCTTGTTGATTCCATCTTTCATCCGTATGCTAGTCTGAATTTGTTTCCCACCGTTTCATTTCTCTTGACAGCATCAGAGGATGAAGAGGAATAGGAGACATACTCCGATCGGAAGAACAGGAGAACACCGTTTCCATCCGAGGCATGCTTGCTTGCAGAAAAATGAAGAGGCCTCGATCATTTTATTTCCCCAACCAGACCAGGACCATGCACTGATAGTGATAGGCCTTCGTATTTTCGCAGCACATCACTGTTCCCTTCATCATCATGATTTTTCTTTTTTAAATCTATGGTATGGTAGAGGATGAAGAAAAAATGGAGAGCTAGAGCGAATTAAGAATATAAGCATGAAACTGGAACCAAATGGAAGGTTTACTACATACACAGTGCAAACATATATATATACTTATGCAAACGACTCCTGCAAATTCACTCCAGACCAAATCATCACAGACAGACAAAAGGCAGGCAGAGGTACATATACATATATATATAACAGCTGATGAACCAAACTAGACGCCTACATGGCATGTAGGATATGCTGACAATAGTACTAGACTAGCATGCATGCTCGAGCCATGGTGGTTATATAATCACCAACCAAATGGTCTCCTTATTATCCACTCACACACAGATGATGAGATGATACATCGTAGATGTGCCTGCCTAGCTTCCTAGCAGTTGCAAGGGTTGCAGTTGCAGTTGGAGCCGCAGCTGCAGCCATGGCCGGTCTCGCCGGACTCGGCGGCCTTCTCAAGCTGCGGCTTCTCCGGCGCGACGCCGAGGACCACGGTGGCCTGGCTGCTGCTGCTGCCCTTCTCTTCCAAGTCAGGGTACATCTTTCTGCAACCAGCAAAATCAAATTAATTAGCACAAGAAATTCCTCACTGCTACTGAAATACTAAATAAGCTGACATACCCGCACTTGCCGCCTGATCCAGAACTGCCAGACATCTTTGATATGAAGGGAGAAGAAGAGCTTTTTGAGATGATGAGCACAATGCCAAGCCTCCACTCCTGCGCCACTATTTATAGGACTGAATTAAGACAAACAAGTGTACAAGACGACGGTGTCGCGTGTCGCCATGATATAGGCTGTCCAGAATTAGTCTTTAGTGTGTGTGTGTGTGTGTATGTATGGCTCCTCCAATGTCCAGAAAGCTTTGATAGAGTTTCCGAGTTGCCGATGTCATCATTGGCCAATTATCTATTACTGAACCCCAGTGATGGTGATTGGTGAGTGCAGGTGTTACTGCGGTGAAGGTTTTCAGTAAAGTTCAAAGGAACAACTTAAAAAATTAACTTTAAACACGACGGCTAAAACTACTACTCAGCGACTAAATTTCTTATATCGAATCTTTCTAATATGAATTGAAGCCTAATAAGTAATAACAATAGATTAGCAGGACAACAAATCCAATCCATGGAACTCCTTTATTTGACGGATATTCTGAATAGACTTCTGTACGTCTGTGTGTAGTATACTGTGTTAAAATGTGGTTGCTTTCTGCTTAAGTAACAATGCGTGGATGACTTGTCTTCCCTTCTTCTGATTACGGCAACCAATTTAATTAAGATATATTAGAGAACACTATCTTACGTCATCTTGTGACTTCGCAACCTCAAGCCGGCAAGAAATGAGCCTTCTTTGTTCCTTCTTGCCATTTCTTTTGCCTCAAAGCAAGTAGCTTTCAAATAAAAAAAATTATTCAGTATCCATTTATATATTGTAAAACAAGTGTAATATATTCTGATGTTCTATGTACTTCATATGCTCCTCTTTATCAGCTTGTCCTGTAGACTAACCATACCATGGCCGTTCTTCCTCTCCTCCATATACCGTATCAGTCTCGCCAAAAAATTAACTACAACATACAAAAAATTTTACCTAACGAAAGTAGCGGAACCTCTCCTCTTTCTCCTCCCTCTCCTCTTCTATTCTTTCTTTCCCTTCTGCCTTCTCTTCTTCACCGTGTGGCGTGGCACGGAAGAAATGCTCGGGGCTTGGTTGTGCGGCTGATTTATATGCATCTCTAGTCGCCGAAGGGTTGTGCGACTAGAAGTAGTCACCTGATGGTTTGGCGACTGCAATTTTGTCGTCCAACCATCTACAAATTGCTTGCGTGTCGTATGGTCGTTGGGCGATATAATTTAATCGCCTAAAGGTTGGACGATTGAAGTATATTTTTGTTGTATTTAGTAAAAAATAGAATATTTTCCAAAAAAAATTGAGAGATGATGGGTCTTCACGACTTGCTCTAAGACCAACTCAATATCTGTGCATGCGTTGTTCAACAACCCCTCAAGCGGACACTTTTTTGAATGCGGTCTTGGCTCCTGCGTTTCGTTACATTATTAAAAAATGTCTTTTTTGTTACTGCACCAGTGCCATCACATTAATTAATCATAGATCCAGCTCAATCGGGGCCTCAAAGTGATCGATAGGGCACATGGCGACAACATCTAATAACTGATTAAATAAATTAGCTAATCGATTAACGTTGTGATCGTTTCGGTTTCAACTTCGGCTTCTGGCTTATTTTTTATTATTCATAAATTTTGCATTTTTCTGAATTTTTGGCTTTTTTCAAGCTTTTTTACCGGTTTTTTTATTTGTTTGTATTATACGTAATAGGCTAACATATTTTTTATATTTTTTAATTTTTTTAAATTTAATTATGTCAAATAAGTCTCTGTCAGCTACCGTGTTTTTTCAGCCATCTACAGTGCTTTTCAGCTATAAACCATAAAAAAAGCCCAAATGATGACCACCTAATACCTAATGACTATTGTTTACTACTGATCAAAAACCACTGGTTACATGTTGAAGTCTCGAATAATTAAAGCGAAAATTTTATACAAATAATCTATCCAACCCGTAGTCGATGGAATCAAAGCAGGAAAATAGTTAAGAACTTAAGCACCCTAAAAAGATCTAAGGGCCTGTTCTTTTCTCTCGAAACCGTGGCTTTTGGCTTTGCTACAAGACCTAACTTTCAAACGGAGTATTTTCTCAAGACGGGTCTACAAGTTAAACGATCTACACGTTAAAAGCCCAAAATCTGTACCGCCAAAATCACAAGTGAGTATCTATCTCTCGTAATCTGTCTGTAAACATATTTTTTATATATTTTTTTTAATTTTTTTAAATTTAATTATGTTAAATAAGCATCCGTCACCATGTGTTTTTTCATCACCACTGATGCTTTTCAGCCATAAGCCACCAAAAATAAGCCCAAATGATCACCACCTTAATCTATTGTTACATGTTTAGGTCTCGAATAATTAAAGTGAAAATTTTATACAAATAATCTATCAAACCCGTAGTCGGTGGAATCAAATTCTGGTCATCAAGGAAAAAGATAAGATACCACATCATTAAACTATGTTACGGTTGGCAAATCTCTAATTAAGTTAACCAGGCATGAATTAAGCAAGCCAGCCAGATCAAAGCAGAAAAATAGTTAAGAACTTAAGCAGTCTGGCGAGCGTAGTAGGTCAAGCAAGCCAGCCAGATCAAAGCAGGAAAATAGTTAAGAACTCAGTGCAGCACTCTAAGATCAAGCACATTGATATCAGATATCACTTTCTTAGAGATCATGTGAAGAAGGGTGACATAGTGCTTCAATTTGTGGTAAGTGGCCACCAGTTGGTTGATATCTTTACCAAGCCTTTAGATAGCTCGAGGTTCTTGACCTTGCGGGAGAGCTTAGGGTGGTCTGTCCTTATGGATTATTGTGAGGGGGAGCCTCGCGCTTTATGTTTTACTTTGCTTATATGCTCATGTTTCTTGCTGCTACATATCATGAGGGTGCATTCGGATTAGTACATCTAGCATAGATTAGAGTGGTTCTCTCGCTCAGTTGCTTAGACTTCTTTCTCTCATCTTGTGTTTCTCGGATGCTACTTATTAGCTAAGTCTCTTCTCACTAGGTTGAGTTCACTCACTTCTTATAGGTCTAGCGAGGGTTGGACCCTCTTGAGTAGACAAGGAACGTGTTTACTCCCTAGTGTGTCAGAAGACCAGCTGATAGTTCTAGAGTCATATGGGGTAGATGAGAGTCAGTATGAGGCATAATATTCTCTATATTTTATCTATGTTTTAAGTATTGCCTTTTTGATGTATTTACCGGCTCTCGTATCTATTGCTTTGTTTCAGAGGGAGTTTATTTGGGATTTTCTGGAACTTAATGATGACCTAACTCAATTTGAACTAAAAGTGCTTCACATATTGAGGAAGAGCTGAATTTTTTTGTATTTCATGTCTTTTCAGCATCCTGCATTGTTTGTTTCCAATGCTCAATATTCATGTCAACTTCTGGACTCTCCTTTCTATCCAATATAATTTGTACGGTTCTTAGGCACAATGTTTGTTTCAAGCACAGCAGATATGAATCACAACGTTAAATTACCGACAAATGGTAACTATCGAGACTGCATACAAGGAACCTTTCTTGTAACATTTATGAATAGGCCTGATGCTAGACTACAAACTTGTCTGTTCAGTTATTCTGACCGAGACAACAATAAAATATCACATCCAGCACGTCAAGAATCTAGAACGAGGTTCTTTATTTTGATACTGGACATTAAAAATGTTATCACATTGCATTAACAAAAAGATCATCTCAATTCCTTAGCTATCTACTTGTGCTGTGTGTGTATAACTGATGGTGGTTGAGAAGTAGAATGGCTCTATGACTGTAACACCTACGTAACCATATAAGATATTACTATAGAACGTCATCGCCAGAGTGAAAAATAAATAAGTACAATAAAAGAAATCACAAAGAGTTTAAAATTTTATTAACACTTTAATAGAGAACCAACAGAAACTGGAATAAATATTTAAAACATAGGACCGATCCACTTCTAACCAAATAAGGAACGAATGAAACAACAAAACAGTGGCAAACCACGGTGCTGAAAACTCGAGCGCTCCCACTCATGCATGATGCTATCACTCCATTGGCCTTTTACCTGGGACTGAAAAGAGCAAACGTGAGATTTGAAAATCTCAACAAGTACCCAACAACGGTCGCAACACAAGAGTAAAGACAAGTAATCAACCACGTGAAATAAAGGACAAACATCACAAGTAAACAACAGGTACAAGATGAAAGCAACGAACAATTGACATGGAGATACTGTCATAAATGGGAGATGGATATCATGGAGACTGTGTATTAAAGATAGTCGTTATGTGACAATTTAAAGCAAGTTATAGCAAGTTAAAGCAAGGGTGTCGGTGACCTCGTCCTACATACCTGGTTATACGAGAATAGCTAGGCACAAGGTAGGTATCTTCATGTCCTTTTTTTCCTCATTTCACCACAGCGATTCAGAATAGTCAAAAAAGGGAACGCCGCATGTATCGCTTTCCCAAGGTAGTCCCGTACGTGTCTTAGTCTGTTTTTCAATTTTCTTTTTGTTGGCACGCCAAAGGTCGACCTCCAAGTCATCACTAGCTGCTTATTTTCCGTTTGTTTGTATATGAAAGACTTCCAAGTCGTCGTCGTCATCTTTGTATCCGTCAATTTCATACTTTCAGTCTGTCAAGAGAGTCATAATAAATATGAAAAGGGACACTACTTGAATAAGTCCAGTTTAGATCACTTTCTTGGAAATATTTCAAAGTTTTCGAATAATAATAACTAGTTTGATCAGAAATATTTCAAAGCGTACGTGGTATTTGATGAAGGGGATTATTAGCCACACAAGTAACACTCCCACTGTCGTGCGCTTCCACTACTGAAAAAGACTGCCTTGGAAAATTGCCAGCACCGTCGTTGTAAGCTTTGATGTGAAATCTGAATTATGCGCTGGAAATATTGTCAAAATCTGTATATATTACAAAGTCTTCTTGGGCGGCTTAGCCTGGCAAATCGAGCTAGAAATTTCTTTCTTTTCTTGCTATACATATAAGCTAGTACTTATTTACATTGTTAGCCCCCTTGCAATCGTGCGTCCTTGTGCCTAAACTCCCTGTAACACAGAGCTTTGCAATTAATCATGTGCTTGTGCTTGTGTATCCGAAACAAGAAACCAAAAAACTGAAAAATCTCAATCCCACCGTTCATACCTCTCCCTAATCCCTGTCAGACCGGTGAATAAATTAGGAGTCAGACCATTGAATGGTAAAATTAGCATGATTTTAAAAGTAAGAATTCATATAACTTTTAATATGTGGATCTAAATGATCTGAAACTTAGCAAAAACCTTTTCATGAATGTCACGGACCTATTCCAGTCAATAATTGAGAAAATCATTATTAAAATTGTGACCTTTTTTAATTTGAAAAAATGATGCGCTAAAACTGAGCAAGAGAGGAAAACAAGGAATAGAACTTGTTCGTAGGTGAAAGATTGACAAGATGACTTTAGATGTATTCTCATATGTTACAACAATTAAGAACACCAAAGTAATCAAGACAAAAATACTTGGGTAAAAAAATCACTCGAAAATATCAAAGCAATTAATTTTCTTTTTTATTATTCTTTTCCGTTTGTTTGCTCCCGAAAGACTTCCAGGTCGTCTTTAATTCTTGGAAACGTTTCGAAGTTTTCTGTTGGAAGCTGCTGGTTCATTCAGTACCATGGATTGGACAAATCAGTATCTTTACCATACATGCATGCCAGAAATGAACTTTATACGTTTCCTCCAGATGCATAGCATGGCCATGGTTATGGTATACAAATATGGTGGGGGTCTGCAGCCTAACAAATATAAAGCAAAGCTAAAGCACCAAGCTAGCGTCACTACGATACGAGCAAATCTTCACACTGCACCACCTCCATCCGCCGGATGATCAACTGCGCCCTTCCACTTGCCGACGACCGCCGCGAGCTCCCGGTGCTGCGGCCCGCCCGGCGCCGACGCCATCTCTGCCGCATCCCGCAGCTCCCGTGCCTTCTTCCGGGCTGCCTCACCATCGCCTCTACCTCCTCCCTCGGCACCACCCCGTCCTCCCGCCCCACCACACGCAGCGCCAGCCCGGCCCGCTCCGATGACAGCATCACCGCGTTCATCCTCTGCTCGGCGAACAGGGGCCACGCCAGCATCGGCACGCCCGCCGTCACTGTCTCCAGCGTCGAGTTCCACCCGCAGTGCGACAGGAACCCTCCCACGGAGCGGTGGTTTAGGATCTCCACCTGCGGCGCCCACAGCGGCACGGCAAGCCCGGTGCCCCTGGTCCTCTCAACGAACCCCTCCGGCAGGTAGCTCAGCGGGTCGTTGCCATGGTCGGTCGTCCCAAAGTAGCTCGCGCTGCTGTCCTTGTCATTGGGGAAGCGCACCACCCACACGAACCTCTGCTTGCTCGCCTCCAGCCCGGCCGCCAGCTCGGCCGTCTGCTTGGTGGATAGCGTGCCGCCGCTGCCGAAACACACGTACAAAACCGACCCGTCCGGCTGGTCGTCCAGCCATCGTATACAGCTGTTCTTGGCCTCATCGTCGGAGCAAGGACGGACCAACGGACCCACAGCGTAAACCGGCGGGTACACGCCTTTGTCCGAAAGCTCCTTGAACGCCACCAACGTCTCGTGCTCCATCGCGTCGAAGGTGTTGACGATGAAGCCGTCGGAGCGGAGGCAGTCGAGCGCCAGGTCGATAATGAGAGGGTACACAGGGTTGGAGCGGTCCTGGAGGGGATCGGGAAGGTCAGCGCCGTGCAGCGGCACGCACCCCGGGAGGACGACAGGCTCCGGGAGGTCACGGCACTCGCAGGTTGTGGTCCTGGCGAGCTCCGGGATGTAGAGCAGCGAGGTCAGCGACATGAGATTCGAGGTGTAGAAGACGTACCGCGGCAAGCCAAACTCCGCGGCGACGGCTAGTGCCGCGGGGCAAAGCATGTCGGTCAGGAAGGCCGCGACACCGGCGGGGGAGCCGAGCTGGGAGCGGAGAAGGTCGCGGAGGTGGGGCAGCGTGCGGCGGACGACGGTGAAGATGCGGGTCTCGATGCGCGCTTCCATGGGGAGGTCGTCGAGGGACACCTCCGGGAGCGCGGTGGTGGAGACGCACGGCGGGAGGGAGGCGAGTGGGGAGGAGTGGGTGGGCGAGGAGAGGTTGCTGTAGGTGACGACCATGACGGCGAAGCCGTGGTGTGCGGCGAGGCGCGCTGCGAGCTCGGCCACCGGGACGATGTGCCCCGCGCCGGGGCTCGTGAGCACGACGACGTGCGGGGCATGCACCGGCGCCATGATAACTCAGCTAGCTCGTGTCACTCACTCACTGTGCTACTTTTTTTTTCTTGTGTTTATTCTGAATGAAATACGTAGCTATAAGCAGTGCACGGAACTGTCTGAGCACTTGACTCGTTCTTTAATGTGCCCAATGGAACACGCTGCTTCATTCTTCCAAACAAGTCGTGATCTAAATTTCCTAATAAACGCTCCCATCCACTCTGTCTCCCACCTCTCGCTGCCTCCCACACCGCGTCGTTCCCTTCGCGCCATCGTCTCCTTGTCGCCCTTCGCGCCGTCCTCTCCTCGTTGCCGACAATGAACTCCTACCACGGCCTCCTCCTCCTTTCACCAAAGTAGCTCCACGCGCCTCTCCCTGCCCCCTTCACCACCACCCGCAGTTGGCGGTGCCCCCGCCGTCTCGCCACCCCGCCCCTACCCCACCCCATCGTGCTGTCTCCGTCCAACCTAATAGCTAGTACCTTCGTCAGCACCGCCCCGCCGACACCGCCTACCACCCTCCTACCCCGCCCGTCACCCCACCGTTGTCCACCTTCAAGCCACCGCCCCTCCCCATCTCCCTCTATGCTCGGGGAACGGTGAACCCTAGGTACGGAGGGCGGGATTCTCTCCTTGGGCTTGCCGGTGAGGAGGAAGAACCCCAACAAACCTCACTAGAGAAGACGTCGCCCGAGCCCTAACCTCGCCGAAGAAGATGAACTCGCTGGAGAGCACATCTAAGCCAAAGCTGGAGCACAAATCGCAAGGCAAATCAAAAGGAAACAGACTCGTGATCAGATGAAGGGAATTGATTTATGTTTCACCCAATAATGAATTGCACAGATATTAAAACATAAATCAAAACTAGATGATACCTCTTTGAAGTGTTTTAGGATATGTGTAAGATCATTGGAGGGAAAAACATGAAATAACTACTTAAACTAGAGCTGTAAACAAGTTGAGCTCGAGCAAATCTAGATTAAGGTTCGAGCTTGGAGCTAGATTCGAGCTTGGCTCGGCCAAAGCTCGAGTAAACTCGAGCTCAACTCGAAAAAACTTGGTAACTGTGTTTTACCATAATATCTTCAATGAAGGCCGAGGCTTGAGTTCGGCTCAAAAAGTTTGGCAACTACACTTTTAACATATTACATTCTACAAGCTTGACAACTATACTTAAACATTGGAACATGGGAGAAACATGCGAGGGAAAGTTGAGAAAGTGTAAATTGAGCCTTAACCATGCTATTCGAACTCGAGCTCGGTAGGCCCACAAGTTTAGGTGTAGGCTAAAGCTCAGCTCGTCTAGGGCTCGAGTCGAATTTGAATCAAGTTAGGACGAACCAAGTTCGAGCTTTTTCTACAACCCTAACTCAAACTTAAAACATCCAGCATCAGAAGCCAACCATGGCTTCAGGACAGAAAGCATATAGGTCAGGAACACGAACTAGCATGATTCGACATGTCTTGACTACATTGGACACATAACGTGCAATATCAAGTTCCTACACAAAAGCACACATGGTGGCTTACAAGCTAGCGCAGTCACCAAGCCTCGAGGACGATGCTCTTTCCGTCGCCTGCCACAGCACCGCCATCCTCCACCGCCGCCGCCTCTGCCTCCTTCCTGGCTCTCTTCCTCCCCTTCTGCTCGACCGCCGCTGCCGGCTCCACTACCTCCTTCTTGGCCATCTTCGCCGGAGCTTCCCCGCCCCTCTTCCCGGCGGCCATGCTTCGTATATTGGGCCTGGACCAACCTATTCCAGCCCAGTTGAGTTCTACAGTGCAGGCCAGCACAAGAGTCTTCGTATAGAGTAACAAATATTTGGATGGTTTGGATGAACAGAACGGACAAACATACGTGCATGTTTGATTATCGAGGGAAAAAGAGACAAGCATACTTTATGAAGAATACAACAAGAGTCAGAGGAAAGTAACTAAATTGGAACATCAATTGATCTTCATGAACGAATCACTATCAGATACATCAATTGATCTTCATGAACGAATTAGGCTTGGCATAATTGCAGCACGCACAGCGAACACTAGTACTCGGAGAAATCTGCAAACGCAAGTAATTTACTACACGTTCGTCGATTTAAATTTGTGGATCATTCGATGTCTGTGTATGCACAGCAAGAAGGAAAGAAGAAAAGAAAAGCAAAGAAAGTCCCACGTTTCCTCTGTAAAAACGTTTCCTCTGTAAACGGCAAACTGAAACCACTCCTTTCATTTTTTTTCCTCATTTCACCATTGTGATTCAGAATAGTACACAGGGAAGGCTGCATGTATCGCTTCCCAAGGCAGTCTGGTACTGTCTTAGTCTGCTTCTTTTTTTTTTGTTTGCATGACAAAGATTGACTTCGAAGTCACTGCTAGTTGCTTCTTTTCTGTTTGCTTGCGCTTGAAAGATTTCCATGTTGTCGTCGTCTTCGTATCCATCAGTTTCAGACTTTCAGCCTGTCAAAAGAGTCATAATAAATATGATAATTTCAAAGCGTACATGATGTTCGATCGAGGGGAAATATCGTTGGCCACACAAGTAACACTCCCGCTGTCGTTCGCTTCTACTGCCGGAAAGGCTCCCTTGGAAAATTGCCAGAACCGTCCTTGTAAACTTTGCTTCGAATCTGAACTGATATTATGTGCGGGAAAATCTGTATGACGAAGTCTTCTTGGGTGGCTTAGCCGAGCAGATCGAGCTAGACATTTCTTTCTTTTCTTGCTACACATATATGAGCTGGCACTTACATACACTGTTAGTCCTCTTGCAATCTTGTGTCCTTGTGCATAACCTCCCTGTAACAGGGAGCCTGGCATACTCTATGAAGTATAAAGAAATAGTGTTGGAGGTCCTAGAGCCCCGGCGTAACCACATGGAGTATAAAGAAAGACCTCTGGAGGCCCTAGAGCCCTGACATAACACCCGCGAGAGTATAAACAAACCGTGCGGATGCCCAGAGCCCAAGCATACTCTACAGAGTATAAAAAAAGACCCTCAGATGCCCTAGAGCCCCGACGTAACTCCTATGGGAGTATAAACAAACCGCGCGGATGCCCCAGAGCCCCGGTGTACTCCACGAAGTATAAAGAAAGACCGCGTAACTCCTGCGGGAGTATAAACAAACCGTGCGGAGGCCCCAGAGCCCCGGTGTACTCCACAAAGTATAAATAAAGATCGCCGGAGGCCCTAGTGCCCGGTGTAACTCTTGCGGGAGTATAAACAAACCGCACGAAAGCTCTAGAGCTCCGACATACTCCACGAAGTATAAAATAAACCCACCGGTGGCATAAGTTAGCCCCACCACCATGTCCCACCTGGGACACAGGTGCTTTGGCGACAACCCTAGGGGGGACTTCCCTAGATTCGTTGGCTCTGACCACAGCGGGTGCAGGCATGCATCAAAGGCGAGTGCTCCGCATGAGTTCTTTTTCCACCTAGAGGCATCACCTGTAACATCCCATTTTTGTGTTTGAGCATTCCCCTAACCAAATGGCAAACTACATTCCTAAATTGAAGCTTGATCCCTAAATCAAAATCAAAAGGCTAAAACCCAAATTCAAATTCAAACTTGAATTCAAATTTAAATTTAAACCAAAATGTAATTCAACTCAAATATTGAAAATCCAAAAACCAAAACTTGGATTGGGCTGAGCCCAACCCGTTCCCACTGTTTCCTCGGCCCACTGGGCCTCTAGCTCGGCCTAGCTGGCCCATGTCGCTGCTTCCCCACATCATGCGCGCCCTAGACATATGCACGCCGCGTCGTGTGCACCCTCGCCATGTCGCCCACGCCAGTGTCGTGCGCTATGCGGCTACAGTGCCAGCCACCCTCTCCTATGTGCGTCATGATGACAATGCGCCCACGCTCGGACCCCTTGCATCCCCTTCCTCCTCCATGCCATGGCCAGCTGGCCCGTACCTATCGTGCTTGCCATGTCTGTCGTGCCCGCTTGGCCTCCACATGCCCTACCCTTGTGCCACACATGCCTGAGCAGTCACACTCCTGTGTCATCTGTGCCATCATCACCACACAAGTCAAAATATGACCAAGTAAGTCAAAAACCAGAGTGGTTGAAAACCTTATGTGGTCGAAACAAGTCAAAATATGACCAAGTAAGTCGACGACCAGTGAGTGGATGAAACCAAAGTGGACGAAACTTGTCGAATCTCTGCCAGTAAGATTGACGACCAATGAGCGGGCGAATCAAACATGATCAAAATTTGAACGTGGTCAAAAGCTCAAACGTGATTGAAAAATTATAGCAGACTGATAATGAACAGAGGCTTTTAACAAAGTTTCAAAACCCAAATTTGATGTAACTTTTGATCCATAGATCTGAATGATATAAAACTTTGCAGGGATCTTCTCTAGGGTATTGTGTACCTATTCCAATAAATGATCATGAGAATCATGGCCAAAGTTGAGACTTTTTTAGTTTGTTGGAAGATTTCCCCCAAAACTAAGTCAAAATCAAAATTGATGAATACAATTTGTTCATAGATGGATGATGACCAAGATGAGTCTAGATGTATTTTCACATGTCACAGCAAGTTAGATCAACAAAGAAATCAACTCAAAAATCCTTAGATCAAGAAATCATACTTTGAGCCCAAATCAAGATGGATCTATGGAAATACGCAAAAATTGACGTATTGCTTACTTGAGATAGAAGATTTTATAGTCAATCTCTTAGAATAGCAAAGCTCTAAACCTAGAGCGCACACACAAGGCTCCAACCCAAGAAACCCTAATCTTACATGAGAGGAAGGAAGAGCTAGTTACCATAAAGACTTAGCCAAATCCTCAAACCCCAACCATTGCCTCTCCTCCCCTTATATGGGCTCACAACCTAAACCAAAACCTAATAGATCCACCCATTAGGCCAAACCGGTGATAACACGTTAACCCCACCTAGCACCGAGTTTTACTCTCTCATGCACGCTTCTCAAAGTGGTTTACAACCATCAACCTATTAGTGAATCAACACTTGATGCACCTCACATTTTTAGCACATACAAGACCTAAACCACTTAGGCCAACACCGCGGTTTCACACACCACCACTTTTCTGATATTGAAAAATTTACCAAAATGCCCCGTCTTTGCCATCTTCCATATGGCCCCAATGACTTGCCGCTAAGCCTCTCATGCATTCGGATCCCACCAAATCGTCCTCACTTGCAAACGACCCAAGTCAATTGACGCATCACATGCCTTTTCTCGCGCATGACGGCACCTGGCTTCCTCGACCATCTGGACCTCAACTCCTTCCTGAGCCTAGCCTCGGTCCACCTTGCCATTGCACGTCATGTCCACCACCGATAGCTCCCGCTCCAATTTCTCGTCGTCCTGACTTGCAACCACCCAGCAAGCCTCAGTCATCTTTAGCGCATCCCTGACCATTCTAGACCTCAACACCACATTGTTCCTAGTCCCAGTCCTTCTACGCCTCACCATGATCTAGCTCCAAAGTCCTACAACCAACACCAACAAGCAAACCGTCACGTAGCACTATACAATACAAAAAGATATCAATTGGCACAATTCATCCATACAATGCACAATACAAAAAGTATGCACCCAAATTACTGATCAAAATCTAGGACCAAATAATAAACATATATGCATATAAGCAACAACACTCAGATCAAACCATAATCAAATCCTCAAAAGCCCTACTTTTCTGGGAAGATTGGTAGTACCGCTCTTAACATATCGGTACTACCGCACTGTGGTACTACCGTTCCCAAAACGAAACTACTACATCTTGCAAACCCCTCAAAAACCAAACTCAAACTCCACAAATACTCTAATCCAAAAATCAATTACTCATCATAACCATAAGGTGACCTCTATATGGTTAGACTTAGTTTATATATCTTTCAATAGTTTAAATAGTTAAAATTTTATCTTAGTTTAAATAGTTAAAATTTTAATTTGCGTTCATGTCAACTTCTGGACTCTCCTTTCTATCCAATATAATTTGTACGGTTCTTAATTAGGCACAATGTTTGTTTCAAGCACAGCAGATATGAATAACAACGTTAAACTACCGACAAATGGTAACTATCGAGACTGCATACAAGAAACCTTTCTTGTAACATTTATCAATAGGCCTGATGCTAGATTACAAACTTGTCTGTTCAGTTATTCTGACCGAGACAACAATAAAATATCACATCCAGCACGTCAAGAATCTAGAACGAGGTTCTTTATTTTGATACTGGACATTAAAAATGTTATCACATTGCATTAACAAAAAGATCATCTCAATTCCTTAGCTATCTACTTGTGCTGTGTGTGTAGAACTGATGGTGGTTGAGAAGTAGAATGGCTCTATGACAGAACGTGTCCCATCCACAACAATATGCTTATTTTTGAACTTAAATCTTTGTTTCAAAAATACTTTTTATTCTCTGCGTCGTAGTTTGAAAGCACGGTTGATGATTTCTCAAACCAAATGGGTTTGTGAAGCTAGTTCTGAACAATTTACTCTAATAATTAACTTTATTCTTGGCAGCACCTTGATCAGGTTCCTGAATTATGGAAGAAGGTACTCACTGCCAATTAAAATCAATGGGCTAAGTTGAAAACTCGGAGATCAGATCATATCAGATCACAGGGAAAAGAAAGCAACATACTTTAGCAACCTTTCTGTTGCAATTGATACATTGAAACAGGTTGTCCAAATGTTCCAAGTTTGGAGGATTGCTTTGTTCACAGGTTGGCATGCTCTTTCAGAAATCACTTTGCGAAAGGAACAAAGAGACGCTTCTTGCTCTGAAAAGAATTGTTGACGCTTCTGAAAGGAGGAGCTTTTTGTTGACAAGTTTAGATTTGAGATGAGCATAGTTGTCTCACTGAATTTCCTTTTTAATTTGGGCCGAGTGTTGGCCTAGTGGATTCCTAAAACTGAATCTGGAAATTTTCATATACCTCGCGGCCGGCATGGACAATTTATTAAACATGTATATATGCGCGTATGTATGTGCTTGCTGCACCATACATGTATATACTTGCTTTCGTCGGTGCACTTCGTATCTTCCAACAACATGCCTCTGTGGATGGCTGGACCTGCCTCGTCGGCCCATAAAGCCCACTAACGTATCTCTCGGAAATCACTGGATCGGCCCAGCTCGCTGCTCGTCTGAGGTACAACCTGTAGTGGTTTCTTCTTGCAGAGGTAAAAACGTGAGGCTGCCAGGTATCTTCATGTCCTTTTAATTTTTTCCTCATTTCACCATTGCGATTCAGAATAGTAAAAAGGGAACGCCGCATGTATCGCTTTCCCAAGATAGTCCCGTGCGTGTCTTAGTCTGCTTTTCAATTTCTTTTTTTTGTTGGCACGCCAAAGGTCGATCTCCAAGTCATCACTAGCTGCTTATTTTCCATTTGTTTGTGTATGAAATAATTCCAAGTCATCGTCGTCATCTTTGTATCCGTCAGTTTCAGATTTTCAATCTTTCAAGAGAGTCATAATAAATATAAAAAGGGACACTATTTGAATAGGTCCAGTTTAGGTCATTTTCTTGGAAACATTTCAAAGTTCTCGAATAATTATAACTAGTGTTTGGTCATAAATATTTCAAAGCGTACGTGGTATTTGATGGAGGGGATTATTAGCCACACAAGTAACTCTCCCACTGTCGTGCGCTTCCACTACTGAAAAGACTGCCTTGGAAAATTGCCAGCACCGTCATTGTAAGCTTTGATGTGAAATCTGAATTATGTGTGGGAAATATTGTCAAAATCTGTATATATTAGAAAGTCTTCTTGGGCGTTCATACCTCTCCCTAATCCCGGTCAGACCCGTGATTCCGTGAATATATTAGGAGTCAGACCATTGAATGGTAAAATTAGCATGATTTTAAAAGTAAGAATTCATATAACTTTTAATATGTGGATCTAAATGATCTGAAACTTAGCAAAAACCTTTTCATGAATGTCACGGACCTATTCCAGTCAATAATTGAGTAAATCATTGTCAAAATTATGACCTTTTTTAATTTGAAGAAATGATGCGCTAAAACTGAGCAAGAGAGGAAAACAAGGAATAGAACTTGTTCGTAGGTGAAAGATTGACAAGATGACTTTAGATGTATTCTCATATGTTACAGCAATTAAGAACACCAAAGTAATCAAGACAAAAATACTTGGATAAAAAAATCACTCGAAAATATCAAATATATTAATGATTTCTACCACAAGGAAATTTTCATGCATGCACGTATTCCATGATGTACTAGTGACAACTTCAATAAAGTATTGCATGCATGCATGCGCGTATGCATGTGCTTGCTACACCATGCATGTATATATACTTCGCTTTCGTCGGTGCTGCAAATATCTTCGTATATTCCAATACCATCCGTCCGTGCATGGCTGCACCTGTCTCATTGGCCCATAAAGCCCATTTACGTATCTCTCTGAAACCACTGGATTGGCCCAGCTCTCTGGTCGTCTGAGGTACAGCCAGCCTGTCGTGATTGCTTCTTGTAGAGGCAAACATACTTGCCCGGCTGCTAGTGCCAGGTATCTTCTTGTGACGCAAACGGCAAACTGAAACCACTCTTTTTATTTATTTTCCCCCTCATTTCACCATTGTGATTCAGAATAGTACACAGGGAAAGCTGCATGTATCGCTTCTTAATTTTTTTTTTGTTCGCACGCCAAAGATGGACTTCCAAGCCATCACCTGCGGCAAGCCATCACGCTAAAGGGAGCTTCTTTTCCGTTTGTTTGCGCCCGAAAGACTTCCAGGTCGTCTTTCTTGGAAACGTTTCAAAGTTTTCTATTGGAAGCTGCTGGTTCATTCAGTACCATGGATTGGACAAATCAGTATCTTTACCATACATGCATGCCAGAAAAGAACTTTATACGTACGTTTCCTCCAGATGCATAGCATGGCCATGGTTATGGTATACAAATATAAAGCAAAGCTAAAGCACCAAGCTAGCGTCACTACGATACGAGCAAATCTTCACACTGCACCCGCTCCATCCGCCGGATGATCAACTGCGCCCTTCCACTTGCCGACGACCGCCGCGAGCTCCCGGTGCTGCGGTCCGCCCGGCGCCGACGCCATCTCCGCCGCATCCCGCAGCTCCCGTGCCTTCTTCCGGGCTGCCTCACCCTTCTCCCCCGCCATCAGCTCCTCACCACCGCCGCTACCTCCTCCTCGGCACCACCCCGTCCTCCCGCCCCACCACACGCAGCGCCAGCCCGGCCCGCTCCGATGACAGCATCACCGCGTTCATCCTCTGCTCGGCGAACAGGGGCCACGCCAGCATCGGCACGCCCGCCGTCACTGTCTCCAGCGCCGAGTTCCACCCGCAGTGCGACAGGAACCCTCCCACGGAGCGGTGGTTTAGGATCTCCACCTGCGGCGCCCACAGCGGCACGGCAAACCCGGTGCCCCTGGTCCTCTCGACGAACCCCTCCGGCAGGTAGCTCAGCGGGTTGTTGCCATGGTCGGTCGTCCCAAAGTAGCTCGCGCTGCTGTCCTTGTCGTTGGGGAAGTGCACCACCCACACGAACCTCTGCTTGCTCGCCTCCAGCCCGGCCGCCAGCTCGGCCGTCTGCTTGGTGGATAGCGTGCCGCCGCTGCCGAAACACACGTACAAAACCGACCCATCCGGCTGGTCGTCCAGCCATCGTATACAGCTGTTCTTGGCCGCATCGTCGGAGCAAGGACGACGGACCAACGGACCCACAGCGTAAACCGGCGGGTACACGCCTTTGTCGGAAAGCTCCTTGAACGCCACCAACGTCTCGTGCTCCATCGCGTCGAAGGTGTTGACGATGAAGCCGTCGGAGCGGAGGTAGTCGAGCCCCAGGTCGATCATGAGAGGGTACGCAGGGTTGGAGCGGTCCTGGAGGGTATCGACAAGGTCGGCGCCGTGCAGCGGCACGCACCCCGGGAGGATGATAGGCTCCGGGAGGTCACGGCACTCGCAGGTTGTGGTCCTGGCGAGCTCCGGGGTGTAGAGCAGCGAGGTCAGCAACATGAGGTTCGAGGCGCAGAAGACGTACCGCGGCAAGCCAAGCTCCGCGGCGACGGCTAGTGCCGCGGGGCAGAGTATGTCGGTCAGGAAGGCCGCGACGCCGGCGGGGGAGCCGAGCTGGGAGCGGAGAAGGTCGCGGAGGTGGGGCAGCGTGCGGCGGACGACGGTGAAGATGCGGGTCTCGATGCGCGCGTCCGTGGGGAGGTCATCGAGGGACACCTCCGGGAGCGCGGTGGTGGAGATGCACGGCGGGAGGGAGGCGAGTAGGGAGGAGTGGGTGGGCGAGGAGAGGTTGGTGTAGGTGACGACCATGACGGCGAAGCCGTGGTGTGCGGCGAGGCGCGCTGCGAGCTCAACCACCGGGACGATGTGCCCCGCGCCGGGGATCGTGAGCACGACGACGTGCGGGGCATGCACCGGCGCCATGATAACTCAGCTAGCTCGTGTCACTCACTCACTGTGCTACTTTTTTTTTCTTGTGTTTATTCGGAATGAACTACGTAGCTATAAGCAGAGCACGGAACTGTCTGAGCACTTGACTCGTTCTTTAACGTGCCCAATGGAACACCCTGCTTCATTTTTCCAAACAAGTCGTGATCTAAATTTCCTTTCCTTTTTTTCTTAGACATTACAGTGTCCTGCTACTGTCGTGGTGTCTACCGTGCACAAACAAGTCGTGGTCGCACAAACTGTGCACGCAAAGCGGCTGTCGTGGTGTCTACCGTTGAGCGTGTAGAAATAGATCCAAACAATGCTCCATCACACTGTGCAAGTATCATTATATTATTACATAATGGACGGAAATATTAACCCGATGCTGATACGTACAGATGACATGTCAGTGTCTTCTTTCTCTTTGTTTTTCAACAAATCGCTCAGCACATTTGAATTTTCTGGAAGGTAACAACTATCTAGTTCAATAATCCATAGCGGATAATGTCCATGAAATAGCGGATTTTGGAGGGGTATGTCTAACTATTACCTAGATATTTTTTCCCTAAAAATCAGCTAGATTTTTCAGCGTCCGATTATTTTGAGATTCATGTATCAACCTAATAAACGCTCCCATCCGCTCCGTCTCCCACCTCTCGCTGCCAACCACACCACGTCGCCGTTCCCTTCACGGCGTCATCTCCTTGTCACCCTCCGTGCTGCCCTCTCCTCGGTGCCGACAATGAACTCCTCCCACAGCCTCCTCCTCCTTTCACCGGAGTAGCTCCACGCGCTAACGCAGGTATGAGTGATATAATAATTGTACTTAATGATAATGTGACAATTAAACTGAAAACACGTGATATGCGAAACGAAAAGGTCACGACCGCGAGGTACTTATCTTGAACATGTTTGACGGACACGCTGCATGAGGGATTCAAGATGCGCAACTGCCCGAATATTTCCCCGAAGGCCATGTGTGAACCTGTGAGGAGAAGGTGGAGGCGAGTCAGGCGAGGGTTTGGATAAACTATGGAAGGACAAAAAAGAGATTAGCTGGAAAGAAATAAGTTCGCTGGAATTTCGCTGTACGAAGATTGGTTTTCTTTAAGAGAGAGAATAAGAGATGGGAGAGATATAGAAGATTGAAGAGAGAGTTATAGGAGATCCTATCGTTCAGCTGGAAGGAAATGAGTACGCTGGAATTTCGCTGTACTCGCACCTACTGTGCCTGGACGGATGCTGAGGGTTCGGCGGCGGCCGCAAGGGGCCCGCGGGCGGGACGGAGCGGAACGACGGCGAGGGCGCCGGCGTCTGCGCGAACGGATGGCCGCACGGCACACACTGCATCCACGTCAGGCTGCTGGCCGTAAGTGCGGCGGCCGTGGCCCGTTCCGACGCTGGACGTGAACACAGGGGCTGGTTCAGGTGCAGGAAGCCGTCGCCGTCGACGTGGATGGTGCTGTTCCAGCCGGGGCTGGAGACCAGGCGCAGGCTGAAGCCGCCGTTGCGTGGTGCGTCTTGGGGCGCAGCGGCGGCGGCGGGGTCGAAGAGGCCTACAATAAGGGAACAAGGAGCTCCATGGACACTACATAGTACTAGTGTTTCTTGCTCGACATGTGGTTGTGGATGCATGCTTAAATACTAATTCACTACAGTGCAAACATAATTAAGATTCGGAGATGTGGTTGTGGATTGCTGGTTGCAAGGAAACATACACAGTGCAAACATATATATATATATACTTATGCAAACGACTCCTGCAAATTCACTCCAGACCAAATCATCACAGACAGACAAAAGGCAGGCAGAGGTACATATACATATATAACAGCTCCTGTAAAACTGATGACGGTTGAGAAGTAGAAAAGCTCTATGACAACGTGTCCCATCCACAACAATGCTTATTTTTGCTACGAATCTTTGTTTCTAAAAATACTTTTTATTCTCTGCGTCATAGTTTGAAAACACGGTTGATGATTTCTCAAACCAAATGGCTTTGTGAAACTAGTTCTGAACAATTTACTCTAATAATTAATTTTCTTCTTGGCAGCACCTTGATCAGGTTCCTGAATTATGGAAGAAGGTACTCACTGCCAATTAATCAATGGGCTAAGTTAAGACTCGGAGATCAGATCATATCAGATCACATGGAAAAGAAAGCAACATATTTTAGCAACTCTTCTGTTGCAATTGACACATTGAACAGGTTATCCGAATGTTCCAAGTTTGGAGGATTGTTTTGTGAGCCTTGGTTCAGTCCATGTAGAGATGTAGGAGGTGTTAGCACCTCCACCATATCTTACCGTTAATTAATCAAGGGCAAAATTGTACAATCACTTTAAGAGCCTCTCTTTTTTGGACGGTTAGTCAGTTACCAAAAAAAAGGAAGGAAATGAAACTCTCCCCGTTCAGTTTGATCTGAAGACTCTGCCACCGTTCAGTTCGCATGCATTTGTTTCTAATCTCATCAACGAGATAACATCAAACCAAAGCGGTCTAATCAACAGAATCTTCTGCCATGTGAAGAGAACCATACTAGCGAAGGAAATACAAGATTTGTGTGCAAAATTGAGGGGGGAAAGGTGCCAGCTGGCGGCGGTGCACTGCACCACCCGAGTGACATTCTGCACGGCGGCAATTACCCTAACGTGTTTCTCTCACCTGATAGATCAGAAGCACAAGAACTCGGCAAAGGGATTGATGGCGGCCACGATCTCGTGCTGGTGCATGGCCGAAGGAACCATTGAAAGTTGGAAGATAAAATTACATCTGCACCCATTTTTTTACAGCATCGTTCCTGTGCACTATTGGTGCAAGCTACAAGTGCCGAGTGGCAAGACACATCCGATTGTATTTGGTGGATGGTCCATAAACTTTTGAAGGACTGAACCACTTCTCTTACTTTTTTGCCCACTTCGCTAGCACCACCCCTTCGCACCACTCAATGACACTGGAGGTGTCAAGGCCATGACAATCATTGGATGGGCTATATTTAGCGTTGAGAACAACTGAATGTATTGAACCGAACTCTTGTTTTGTTCACAGGTTGGCATGCTCTTTCAGAAATCACTTTGCGAAAGGAACAAAGAGACGCTTCTTGCTCTAAAAAGAATTGTTGACGCTTCTGAAAGGAGGCGCTTTTTGTTGAGAAGTTTAGATTTGATATGAACATAGTTGTCCAATGAGCTGACCCACTGTTGACAGAAAAGTATGATATTGAGATTCTAAAACTGAAGCTGGAAATTTTCATATACCACATAGTCCTTTTTGACTGAATTACAGCGGGCCTTGCGGCCAGCCTGAACAATTTATTAAACTTCATCCCAAACGTTTGAGGGTGAAAAATGTTCATTACATGCAGGGATTACAAGCCGGAGAAGCAAGGGATAGCGTGGAGAAACAAAAGCAAAAAATAAAATTACATCACAGCATTACAAAATTGACCGAAGCCTTTCAGATATGAGGAAACTCGAATTGGTGTAGTTGGAAGAGTTGTGGCGTCTTCCCCCACCTCAGGAGGACTTGTATTTTCTTGGGTCGCATTCGTCCAACAAATGCTGGTAGGGTTTTCAAGTTTGAAAGCTGGCCCCATTTGCTAGTTGAGCCTTTCAAGAGCAAGAATGAATTGGGAATGCGCATAGCTGCATCTCAATATCGTGGGTTACAGACTTCTAGTATTTGCTAATTTAAGTTCAATCCCGATGATTCATTTAGTGTTCTTTTTCAAGGATACCGGTACTATATAATATACATATCCTTTGGAAATTTTCATACAATGCTTGATTCTCTGCCAACTCAAGCACCTGAGGCTCTTGTGGGCTACCAGAAGACAAAGGCAAGATGAAATTTGTCAGTCACTCCTACAAATCTGGAGGTAAAATCAACACAACCGCTTCACCTTAACTTGCTTTGTCGGTGCACTTCGTATCTTCCAACAACATGCCTCTGTGGATGGCTGCACCTGCCTCGTCGGCCCATAAAGCCCACTAACGTATCTCTCGGAAACCACTGGATTGGCCCAGCTCTCTGCTCGTCTGAGGTACAACCTGTAGTGATTTCTTCTTGCAGAGGTAAAAACGTTTGACCATGAGGCTGCCACCCAGGTATCTTCGTGTGATGCAGGCGGCAAACTGAAACCACTCCTTTTATTTTTTTTCCCCTCATTTCAAAGGGAACGCTGTCATTATATCTGTCATTATACCACTCACTATCTGTCATGTATCGCTGATGTATACCTTTTATTTTTCCCCCTCCTTTTATTCAGAATACCTCCTTTAGAATACCTTTTATTTTTTTTCCCTCCTTTTATTCAGAATAGTACAAAGGGAACGCTGCATGTATCGCTTCCCAAGGTAGTCCCGTACGTGTCTTAGTCTGCATTTCAATTTTCTTTTTGTTGGCACGCCAAAGATCGACCTCCAAGTCATCACTAGCTGCTTATTTTCCGTTTGTTTGTATAGGAAAGACTTCCAAGTCATCATCGTCGTTTTTGTATCCGTCGGTTTCAGACTTTCAGTCTGTCAAGAGAGTCATAATAAATATAAAAAAGGACACTACTTGAATAAGTCCAGTGCAAGATCACTTTCTTGGAAACATTTCAAAGTTTTCGAATAATAATAACTAGTTTGATCATAAATATTTCAAAGCGTACGTGGTATTGATTTGATGAAGGGATTATTAGCCACACAGTAACACTCCTACTGTCGTGCGCTTCCACTACTGAAAAGACTCTGTTGAAAAATTGCCAGAACCGTCGTTGTAAGCTTTGATGTGGAATCTGAATTATGTGTGGGAAATATTGTCAAAATCTGTATACATATAAGCTAGCACTTACTTACATTGTTAGCCCTCTTGCAATCGTGCGTCCTTGTGCCTAAACTCCCTGTAACGCAGAGCTTTGCAATTAATCATGTGCCTGTGCTTGTGTATCCGAAACAACAAACCAAAAATCTGAAAAATTCCAATCCCACCGTTCATATCTCTCCCTAATCCCGGTCAGACCGGTGAATATTAGGAGTCAGACCATTGAATGGTAAAATTAGCATGATTTTAAAAGTAAGAATTCATATAACTTTTAATCTGTGGATCTAAATGATTTAAAACTTAGCAAAAACCTTTTCATGAATGTCACGGACCTATTCCAGTCAATAATTGAGAAAATCATTATCAAAATTATGACCTTTGTTAATTTGAAGAAATGATACGCTAAAACTGAGCAAGAGAGGAAAACAAGGAATAAAACTTGTTCGTATGTGAAAGATTGGCAAGATGATTCTAGATGTATTCTACTGCCGGAAAGATGACTCTAGGTGAAAGATTGATCAAGCATTTCAAAGTTTTCTATTGGAAGCTGCTGGTTCATTCAGTACCATGAATTGGACAAATCAGGATCTTTACCATACATGCATGCCAGAAAAGAACTTTATACGTACGTTTCCTCCAGATGCATAGCATGGCCATGGTTATGGTATACAAATATGGTGGGGGTCTGCAGCCTAACAAATATAAAGCAAAGCTAAAGCACCAAGCTAGCGTCGCTACGATACGAGCAAATCTTCACACTGCACCCGCTCCATCCGCCGGATGATCAACTGCGCCCTTCCACTTGCCGACGACCGCCGCGAGCTCCTGGTGCTGCGGCCCGCCCGGCGCCGACGCCATCTCCGCCGCATCCCGCAGCTCCCGCGCCTTCTTCCGCGCTGCCTCACCCTTCTCCCCCGCCATCAGCTCCCTCACCACCGCCGCTACCTCCTCCCTCGGCACCACCCCGTCCTCCCGCCCCACCACACGCAGCGCCAGCCCGGCCCGCTCCGATGACAACATCACCGCGTTCATCCTCTGCTCGGCGAACAGGGGCCACGCCAGCATCGGCACGCCCGCCGTCACTGTCTCCAGCGTCGAGTTCCACCCGCAGTGCGACAGGAACCCTCCCACGGAGCGGTGGTTTAGGATCTCCACCTGCGGCGCCCACAGCGGCACGGCAAGCCCGGTGCCCCTGGTCCTCTCGACGAACCCCTCCGGCAGGTAGCTCAGCGGGTCGTTGCCATGGTCGGTCGTCCCAAAGTAGCTCGCGCTGCTGTCCTTGTCATTGGGAAGCGCACCACCCACACGAACCTCTGCTTGCTCGCCTCCAGCCCGGCCGCCAGCTCGGCCGTCTGCTTGGTGGATAGCGTGCCGCCGCTGCCGAAACACACGTACAAAACCGACCCGTCCGGCTGGTCGTCCAGCCATCGTATACAGCTGTTCTTGGCCGCATCGTCGGAGCAAGGACGGACCAACGGACCCACAGCGTAAACCGGCGGGTACACGCCTTTGTCGGAAAGCTCCTTGAACGCCACCAACGTCTCGTGCTCCATCGCGTCGAAGGTGTTGACGATGAAGCCGTCGGAGCGGAGGTAGTCGAGCCCCAGGTCGATAATGAGAGGGTACACAGGGTTGGAGCGGTCCTGGAGGGGATCGGGAAGGTCGGCGCCGTGCAGCGGCACGCACCCCGGGAGGACGACAGGCTCCGGGAGGTCACGGCACTCGCAGGTTGTGGTCCTGGCGAGCTCCGGGATGTAGAACAGCGAGGTCAGCAACATGAGATTCGAGGTGTAGAAGACGTACCGCGGCAAGCCAAACTCCGCGGCGACGGCTAGTGCCGCGGGGCAAAGCATGTCGGTCAGGAAGGCCGCCACACCGGCGGGGGAGCCGAGCTGGGAGCGGAGAAGGTCGCGGAGGTGGGGCAGCGTGCGGCGGACGACGGTGAAGATGCGGGTCTCGATGCGCGCGTCCGTGGGGAGGTCGTCGAGGGACACCTCCGGGAGCGCGGTGGTGGAGACGCACGGCGGGAGGGAGGCGAGTGGGGAGGAGTGGGTGGGCGAGGAGAGGTTGCTGTAGGTGACCACCATGACGGCGAAGCCGTGGTGTGCGGCGAGGCGCGCTGCGAGCTCGGCCACCGGGACGATGTGCCCCGCGCCGGGGCTCGTGAGCACGACGACGTGCGGGGCATGCACCGGCGCCATGATAACTCAGCTAGCTCGTGTCACTCACTCACTGTGTTACTTTTTTTTTTCTTGTGTTTATTCTGAATGAAACACGTAGCTATAAGCAGAGCACGGAACTGTCTGAGCACTTGACTCGTTCTTTAACGTGCCCAATGGAACACGCTGCTTCATTCTTCCAAACAAGTCGTGATCTAAATTTCCTTTCCTTTTTCTTAGAAATTACAGTGTCCTGCTGCTGGTCGCACAAACTGTGCACGCACGCGCGGCTGATGTGGCCTGTCGTGGAGTCTACCGTTGAGCGTGTACAAATAGATCGCATCGACTTAAAACAATGCTCCATCACACTGTGCAAGTATCATTATATTATTACATAATGCACGGAAATATTAACCCGATGCTGATACGTACAGATGACATGTCAGTGTCTTCTTTCTCTCTTTTTTCAACAAATCGCTCAGCACATTTGAATTTTCTGGAAGGTATCTAGTTCGATAATCCATAGCGGGCAATATCCATGAAATAGCGGATTTTGTCAAAACCTATTTTCGAACGCACAACTTAGAAAGGGAGACTAACTCGGTACTTGGAAATCACCGTTGTCCACCTTGAGCCACCCCCATCTCCCTCTATGCTCGGGAGGAACGGTGAATCCTAGGTGCGGAGGCGGGATTCTCCCTTGAGCTTGCCGGTGAGGAGGAAGAACCCCAACAAACCTCGCTAGAGAAGACGTCGCCCGAGCCCTAACCTCGCCGGAGAAGATGAACTCGTTGGAGAGCACATCGAAGCCAAAGCTGGAGCATGAATCGCAAGGCAAATCAAAAGGAAACAGACTCGTGATTTGATGAAGGGAATTGATTTATGTTTCACCCAATAATGAATTGCACAGATATTAAAACATAAATCAAAACTAGATGATACCTCTTTGAAGTGTTTTAGGATATGTGTAAGATCATTGGAGGGAAAAACATGAAATAACTACTCAAACTAGAGCTGTAAACGAGTTGAGCTCGAGCAAGTCTAGATTGAGTTCGAGCTTGGCTCGGCCTAAGCTCGAGTAAACTCGAGCTCAACTCGAAAAAAACTTGGTAACTGTGTTTTACCATAATATCTTCAATGGAGGCCGAGGCTCGAGTTCGACTCAAAAAGTTCGGCAACTACACTTTTAACGTATTACATTCTACAAGCTTGACAACTATACTTAAACATTGGAACATGAGAGAAACATGCGAGGGAAAGTTGAGAAAGTGTAAATCGAGCCTTAACCACGCTATTCGAACGAGCTTGGTAGGCCCACAAGTTTAGGTGTAGGCTAAAGCTCAGCTCATCTAGGGCTCGAGTCGAGTTTGAATTAAGTCTAGGACGAGCTAAGTTCGAACTTTTTCTACAACCCTAACTCAAACTTAAAACATCCAGCATCAGAAGCCAACCATGGCTTCAGGACAGAAAGCATATAGGTCAGGAACACGAACTAGTATGATTCGACATGTCTTGACTACATTGGACACAAAACGTGCAATATCAAGTTCCTACACAAAAGCACACATAGTGGCTTACAAGCTAGCGCAGTCACCAAGCCTCGAGGACGATGCCCTTTCCGTCGCCTGCCACAGCACCGCCATCCCCCACCACCGCCGCCGCCTCTGCCTCCTTCCTGGCTCCCTTCCTCCCCTTCTGCTCGACCGCCGTTGCCGGCTCCACTACCTCCTTCTTGGATCTTAGCCATCTTCGCCGGAGATTCCCCGCCCCTCTTCCCGGCGGCCATGCTTCGTATATTGGGCCTGGACCAACCTATTCCAGCCCAGTTGAGTTCTACAGTGCAGGCCAGCACAAGAGTATTCGTATAGAGTAACAAATATCTGGATGGTTTGGATGAACAGAACGGACAAACATGCGTGCATGTTTGAGTATCGAGGGAAAAAGAGACAAACATACTTTATGCAGAGTACAACAAGAGTCAGAGGAAAGAAACTAAATTGGAACATCAATTGATCTTCATGAACGAATCACTATCAGATGCATCAGCTAAGAAGAAGAACCTGGCATAATTGCAGCACGCACGCACGCACAGCGAACACTCGTACTCGGAGATATCTGCACACGCAAGTAATTTACTACACGTTTGTCAATTTAAATTTGTGGATCATTCGATGTATGTGTATGCACAGCAAGAAGGAAAGAAGAAAAGAAAAGCAAAGAAAGTCTAGTACTGTCTTAGTCTGCTTCTTAATTTTCTTTTTATTTGTATGACAAAGATTGACTTCCAAGTCATCGCTAGTTGCTTCTTTTCTGTTTGTTTGCACCTGAAAGATTTCCATGTTGCCGTCGTCTTCGTATCTGTCAGTTTCAGACTTTCAGCCTGTCAAGAGAGTCATAATAAATATGAAAAGGGACACTACTTGAATAAGTCCAGTGCAAGATCACTTTCTCAGAAACGTTTCAAAGTTCTCAAATAATAATAGCCAGTTTGGTCAAACATTTCAAAGTGTACATGCTGTTCGATCGAGGGGAAATATCGTTAGCCACACAAGTAACACTCCCGCTATCGTTCGCTTCTACTGCCGGAAAGGCTCCCTTGGAAAATTGCCAAAACCGTCGTTGTAAACTTTGCTTCGAATCTAAACTAATATAATACAAGACTTAAACCACTTCGGCCAACACCGCGATTTCACACACCGCCACTTTTTCGGTATTGAAAAATTTACCAAATTGCTCCGTCTTTGCCATCTTCTATATGGCCCTAATGACTTGCCGCCAAACCTCTCACATATCCGGATCCCACCAAATCGTCCTCACTTGCAAACGACCTAAGTCACTTGGTGCATAACATGTCTTTTCTCGCGCATGACGGCACCCGGCTTCCTCGACCATCTGGACCTCAGCTCCTCCCTGAGCCTAGTCTCGGTCCACACATAACTATTTTAGTTATACTAGTTAAAATCACACATACTTATTTTTCTTCATACTTTTCTCATGAACCGTCAGAATTCAAAAATCATAAATCACATCCTCAAAGAATCACCCTATAGATCGGCATTAAATGGGCTGTTAATGAGCATTGTGCTTGCCATCGAGCATGTGGGCTGTGGCTCCCAATGGAGCAGAGCTGGAGGTTAGTATATGTCCTTTTCTCTAAAGCTGGTGGTTTTTGGTTTTTGTTATAGTACCTAACTTTCAAACAGAGTATTTTTTCAAGACGAGATCTACAAGTTAAACGATCTATACATTAAATGTTCAATATTTGTACCAGCTAAAATCACAAGTAAATATCTGTCTCTTCGTAATCTGTACCGTAAATAGCTAAAATTTAAAAATTTCAGCTAAAAGTCATACACACACCCAAACAGGCCCTAAGTCCGCTCTGCAAGTCTGGACAACAATAGTCGCATCGGCCTTAACCAGTAGTGCTACTCTTTCCAGTTTACACACCTCCATCGCATCTGCATTCTCTGTCCAAAGCCAACTAGTTAGAGAGAGGTGCGATCTCCGGGAGGGTGCTTAAGCTCTTAACTATTTTCCGGCTTCGATCTGGCTAGCTTGCTTCATCTACTACGCGTGCGCGACACGAGAGGTGCCATGGCGATGGTCTTGGATGCCTTCGCGTCCTACGTCGCCGACCTG